>CAMPET010000116.1:202294-221341 GCA_946803715.1 Beroe ovata
CCAGGAGACACACCAGGTACTGGGGGAGAAAGTGTGGTGTCAATCGATATCATGGTGTCAATCATGACCCTTTATAGTGGAGGGTTGAACATCTACATGTTTGTGGGGGGGGTTCGTTTGTTTGTGGGGATTACTATTAGAATTTTTTTAACATGATATTGGACATTTTCAATTTCAATAAAACAATGGCTTCTGAAATCCAAATTCACAAAACAGATTAGATCAAAGTAATCAACACAAACAATCACCAATCAACAGAATCCAAAAATCGCCACAATATCATCAATCATAATCCCACTGATAACTATCATCATCTGCAACATCCAAACTTCCTCCCGATAGTGTCTTAACGTCATCATGGAGAGGCCAACTCAAGCTTGATGACCACCTCCTCATATCAAACCTCCCTAACAAGTTCTCATGAATACCTCCCTCATTTTCAGTCATTTTACAAGAATTTCCCACAGTTTTTTCCTCGTACTGAACCCCGGAAAAGCTCGCCTCCTCTCCGTCACCCAAGCCTCGTATCATATTCTCGCGCGCACTCCCCTCATGTCGTGTGAAATCACGTGGACCCCCCTCCGGGATACGCTGTTCTTCGCGAACATTCTGTCCCTCACAGATTCTGTCCCGAGACATGATCCGTTTCTGTTTCCTATGGTTCCCCTCCTGATTTCTCTGACCAGCTTGGCAGAAATAAGACACGCCCATAAGGGTCAATATGAGGAGAAACACTCCCAACAAAGTCCCGATTGAGAAGTATGTTACTCGGTGAACCGCGGAATCCGGTCTCCCTGCCGGCATCGGAATGACGGAAATGTTTTGCACCGCTGATCGAACTTTCTCCCCAAATCTATCTTGCAAAGCCTCACATTCGATGGTTATCGGTGATTCACCGATCTGATAAGAGAGTCTGCGAGGAGTTATTTCAAATTGATTGAGTTCATCCTGAACATTTCCACTTCTGAAATGACTGTCAATGTCAAGGACGGAATTATCAGTCGAATTCCGTACAGTTAGCATGACACTTTCTGGGGTGGGGAACCCCCCGACAACATCACACGTTATCTGGATCACACTACCCGTGACCAGGGTAATTGTGTTATTGACCATCGCATCCGCGGCGGTTGTATAAGAAGAAGATATGTTTAGCTCTACGTCTGCTCGTTCAAAAACACTGATCTTCACTGGGACCGATTCCCTAGACACGCCGTCTCCCTTGGCAACGCATTTGTAATAACCGTCATGAGCACTAGTGACGTTATGAACTTTTGTTCCACCTCCAAACACATAGTTATCTGAACTAGGGTTGGCCCACCCCTCGATCGTCTGATCCGAGTGTCGACTCGGATCAGACACTTGGACCGAGGATCTTGTCAACGTCAGCGAGAGAGGGGGTGGATTGCCGCGGGCAGAGCATCGAATTCCAAACATACCCCCCTGGACGAGATTTGTAGAATTTGTGGTTATTTCGAGGTTAACAACGAGGGGTTTCCTGAGGTAAGCGTACCCGGAAGTTTCAGCAGATTTTACACTTCCATTCATTAACCTCTGATTAGCAATGCAGGTGAAATTTATGACAAAGAGGTCTGAAAGATCGCTTCTTAAACTCCATGCTGTTGTTGAAACACCGTCATATCTCGTTTTATTCATTGTTCCAACCTCAATCACCTCGCCATATCTGCCGTATTCATGACGAGACAGACTCAATGTTAAAACTGGCGGTGGAGTTGCACGGACACTGCACGAACACCACCCTGCTCCTTCATCAAACCACACATCTGGTGACGTCACGGGAGTCTCAACGTACAGACTTGTCATGGCTTGCGGCCCACAAGTAAAAACACCTGAATCTTTGTCCGACACTCCCGGTATCGTCAATGTAAGAACGGTGGTAACGGAGTCTGCCCGTCGAGTCCGCTCTACGACGTAGCTCTCCGGAAATTCTCGTGGACCATCCAGATACCCCCATGTGATGTCACGTGATTGTGCTGTATCATCATCATCATCATTAGGCCAGTAATCCACGTGACACGTGAATGTCACATCAGATCCAGATGGAACAATGAGATTAATCGGCCGGAGAATGTAAGATGTGACCGGGAGAAATCCCGAGACGGAAATCGATGCGGAAGACACGAGAAATTGATCGTATTTGTTTCGCCCGTGGCAAATGTAGGTACCGATCGATGCTACGTCTAGCCTGAATCTCATCGATGATGAAACGACTGTTTTCGTCTGATAAAATACTTTCTGGGTCTTGACATCGTCTCCGATCGTCGTGACATCTTTCTCTTCTCTCTCCCAAGAAATGAGGAGGGGTGGAACACCAATTACCACACAGTTCAGCTCCACTTCCATCCCAATGATCCTCACCCTCTCACCCCTCACTCTCCCACACTCACTCATATCATCCCCCTCAATGCATTCCTTCACACGGAATCCGGGCTCAAGAATAAGACTCCACACAGCACCAGGATTGCCCGGACACACATTGACCTCCTTCACAACCAGGGATTCTCCGATCTGCTCCACCTTTTCCCACCTCCAATATCCTCGGTTTTCGACATTTCCAGGACGAGAGATTTGAACTGTTTCGTTTGATATCCTCAGATTGAGATGAGTCAAATTGGACGATACTTGGTAAATCAGATCATTTTCCTGGCTATAAACTGTCCCATCCCAGATATGCCTGGAGTAAGTGTTACCATGGTAACCCCAGACTCTCACAACGGTTACCATGACCACGTTACCAGTTGGTGGAACGTGATCTCTATTGTATATCACGAGGTGGGGGGAATCGTCATCACTTTTTCTGTAGAATTTTAACCCGCTCCGCCCTCTATCACTCCTCGCAGAGTACCGGGCTTGAATCATGGTAATCAGAGACTCATTTGAGTTGTGAAACGGAGAGCTCGTACTGTTCAGATTGAGGATAAGGTTCTCAGAGTTCCGATAGCTCCAGCAAGGTTGCTGGAACTCTGCCAGGACAATGGTCATGGTGAGAACAAGGATTTGTCTCATCATCTGATTACATAGAATGAGATGAGATAAACAGTGAGATCGACCAGGAACTAGGAACATAATCGAGTAAGAATGTAATCATACTATGTTCTTACTATGGAAGAAGGTAAAATGAAGAGTTGTCATAAAACTGAGAAAGGGTGAAGAAAGCAGGTGGTGACTATAAGCGAGTTGGCAAAATCGTGGACACAAAGAATTTAGCATCTGAGTATCAAGTCTATTGTATGCATCGATTATACCATGATGGATAATCTATAGCCAGGTTATATAAATTTGGTAGAACCGCATACATTTCATAGACGTCAGATTAGAATGGTAGCGTTAAATGGAAGCGTTTACTGAGAGCGTCAAAATACTCTGCCCGCAGATTAATAAGCATTAATCATGGAAATCGTGTTATTGCAGTAACCAACAATTCTGATCCCTGATAAAGATTCAATAATAAGCTGGGAAATTGAATTTAGTCGCAACCATTGCCCCAAAAATTCTCAATAAGTCCTTAGGATGATTATTTGAACATATGCGAAAAAACATACACACATACACATACACACATACACATACACACACACACACACACACACGTTCGTGACACAGCGATACGCTTAGGTGAATTCAATGAAGATGTTCTCGAAGTGCCGCAAGAAGAATTTCAATCGCAAAGGACATCGAAGCTTTGCCCGTAATAATTATTTCAAGTCGAATAATCACGATTTAAGAATAATATATTTGATTCTCACGGTTAGATATAGGCATGAAATACGAATTATCGATCATCATTTTTGCCGAATTTTCCATAATGACTGCATGGGATTTTTATTCTTTGCATTTTTACTTTTATTCGATCCGCATGCGTCATGGTGTGTAGGTTCCGAGGGAAGACTTGGAAGTCTTTTCTCAGAATCAATACAAGGGAAGACTTGCGGTTTTAAGTTTTTTCTATCCAGGAACGACTTTTTTTATAGTTTTCCTGACATATACGCACTTAACATTATACAAAGTATATATTACCTTAATGAGAACAACTAGAACTGTCAGTGTCCCAATGAGATACTTTTCGCTCCATACGAAGGAGGGGTAAACGTGGAGCCCGATTGTGGAGAAGAAAATCACCCCGAATATGTCACGTACTGAAAATAGTAGAGATACAATCAGGAGTGGGGTTTTGTTATTAAAATTATTAATAATCAATTTGAATAACTTAAGATAATTGAGTGTGACAAAAGGTAAGAATGAATCTCACTGAACTTATTTAGCGATTTAAGAAATAAATTCGAGAATTTAAGGATTTAAAAACAGTTCCATAATAGTCTCACGACTAACCTGGCTCCACCATTTTCAAAGTCCGTTCTCCTCTGTTCAGCGACTTCATCACGACTCCTGATAGGAAGCAACCCACTTCCAGACTAATTCCTATGTTTGTCAGTAGTAGGGATATCCCAAAACAGAGGGACAGGGGAAGAAGGGTATCGATCTGAAAAGATAGAATACTAATGTCAAAATATGGTCATCCTTAGCTAAACTATGATGGTGTCTACTATGATGGTGTCTACTATTCATGATTTAATTTACCCATCACACTTTCAATCGTTATTATTCAATAAATTCTAGCATTTCGTCATCTAAGGTAGCTTTGAATGATTGATATTTGAATTGGTCTAACTGTCGCATTTTAAAACTTCCGCTTGAATAATGCATTTCTTGTCATACCTCCTGGCTAGATGGCCTGTTGACAAGTCTCCCAAGTAGGGCCNACACACACACACACACACACACACTCACACGTTCGTGACACAGCGATACGCTTAGGTGAATTCAATGAAGATGTTCTCGAAGTACCGCAAGAAGAATTTCAATCGCAAAGGACATCGAAGTTTTCCCGTTATAATTATTTCAAGTCGAATAATCCCGATTTAAGAATAATATATTTGATTCTCACTGTTGGATATCGGCATGAAATACAAATTATTGAACATCATTTTTGCCGAATTTTCCATAATGACTGCATGGGATTACTATTCTTTGCATTTTTACTTTTATTCGATCCGCATAGTCTAGGTTCCGAGGGAAACCTGGCAGTATTTTCAATGCAAGGGAAGACTTGCGGTTTAAAGTTTTTTCTATCTAGGAAAGACTTTTTTTATAGTTTTCCTAACATACGCACTCAACATTATACAAAGTATATATTACCTTAATGAGAACAACTAGAACTGTCAGTGTCCCGATGAGATACTTCTCACTCCATACAAAGGAGGGGTAAACGTGGAGCCCGATTGTGGAGAAGAAAATCACCCCGAAAATGTCACGTACTGAAAATATTAGAGATATAATCAGGAGTGGGGTTTTGTTATTAAAATTATTTATTGAACTTGAATAACTTAAGATAATTGAGTGTGACAAAAGGTGAGAATGAATCTCACTGAACTTCTTTAGCGATTTAAGAAATAAATCCGAGAATTTAAGGATTTAATAACAGTCCCATAATAGTCTCACGACACACCTGGCTCCACCATTTTCAAAGTCCGTTCTCCCCTGTTTAGCGACTTCATCACGACTCCTGATAGGAAGCAACCCACTTCCAGACTAATTCCTATGTTTGTCAGTAGTAGGGATATCCCAAAACAGAGGGACAGGGGAAGAAGGGTATCGATCTGAAAAGATAGAATACTAATGTCAAAATATGGTCATCCTTAGCTAAACTATGATGGTGTCTACTATGATGGTGTCTACTATTCATGATTTAATTTACCCATCACACTTTCAATCGTTATTATTCAATAAATTCTAGCATTTCGTCATCTAAGGTAGCTTTGAATGATTGATATTTGAATTGGTCTAACTGTCGCATTTTAAAACTTCCGCTTGAATAATGCATTTCTTGTCATACCTCCTGGCTAGATGGCCTGTTGACAAGTCTCCCAAGTAGGGCCAGAACTTTTATCTTTGGCAAATATTTCCTCAAAATCGCGAGGGAAACCCCAATTCCTCCAATAACGAGCAAAACTGTGACGAGTAGGGAACCGCTGCTTCCGAAGTGCGAACTCTGGAAATTTTTCTATAAGCACCACGGAATAAACCCACATGCCATTTCCCGCTAACGACGCCATGATACTCACGCTATCGGTAAGTGCCATAAGCTTTCTCACGGGTGTTGAACTTCTCACTACATTGAGATGGTGGGAAGTGTCATGTCCTGCAAGGAGTGGCGAACACCCCACTATTACCGACACCTCGATATCTTGGAGCACCAACATTCCGAGCATGGAATCCCTGGGAAATATCGGGGAGTTTGGTACGAGGAGTCTTTGAGTGAGGACAGTCTCCCTAAGGGGTGAGCATCCGGTTTCTAATGAAATCGATGAGAGCTTTATTGATTGATTCGCAGCTTAAAGCTACAGGTTGACCATTGACCACATTTTCAATTCTATTAAAGCCTTATCTATTAGACCACAGAAATAATCGTAGAGAAGGGCACGATCAATATCTCAGATCAATACCTCAGATCTTTGACATCGTCCCCGGAGTCATCCTTCAGGAATTTGATGATGAGGGCAGTGGAACTGAAGGAGAGACATAGAGCCACGAACACACTCTGAGGGCAGAATTATGAGTTAGTCAGTATTCCGAGAATGGGACTCCATATCGTTTTGTCAACATTTTTTGATACACCCAGTACAAGAACATGGAATATAACTTCATGTGTCATTGAAATATCGTAGTCACCTGGTAGACTGATATGGTGAAAATGCTGCCACAAACCACACAGACCACTGTTATCAGGGATATGATACTCAATGATCCACATACTGATATCCTCCAGACCTGATGACAATAACTTTGCAAAGGATTAAAGATGACGTCTACGAAGGCGGTATGTCACTAAATATTGAATGGTTTTCGCGATATTTGACCCTTTTTGTGGCATTGTTTACCACTGATGCAGGTGTCAAAACAAATAACAAATGTTCAGTGTTCACCTTTGCAAATGAGAAGGGTGAGAATTCGAGGCCACAAACAAAGAGGATAAGAAAAACTCCCAATTCTCCGACGGTTTCAACTTGCACGGGGTCCTAGGAATATTGAGTGGCGTCAACTAAGAGTGGTGTCAACTAGTAGTGACAAAAGAGAGTGGCTTCAAAATAATGATATGCTTCATTAAAGTGGTGTCAAGCATTGTAGTGCCAAGCGTAAGTGGTGTCAAGCGAAGGTGCTTTCGCTTTTCAGTACCTACCAGTATGAGATTCAATCCTGTGGGCCCCACCACCATTCCAGCAACTAGCTGTCCAAATATTGTAGGAATGGACAGAAGATGGCATAACAAGCTAAATAAACCTGATAAAGGAAACGAATATGTTCAGTCTCGAATCCAATAAACAAAATGCACAACTTTTGAGTCTACAAAACAACGGGAAAAATGAAGCGTCTTGGACCTGCAAACGATAGAAGAACAGTTAGGGAGTAGAGGAGTGTGGAATCAGTGAGTGGTTGTGTCTTATCGGCTGGCAGCGATATGACATATCTGTGGAAAATGTGGGTTAAATTTTTGGCGGGCGAGACACAATTCAGTAGCATGCAGGCAAGAAGTTGGAAAACAATTATAACCTGTTCCCATGAACATCTTGAAGTGTCTCACTTAATTCATCACCAACTGAAAAACAATATGATGCAATTGGATCGCAGAAACTGCAGACGAAGTTGCATCAACAAAAGTTGTTCCTACTCAGCGATGAAATGATCTAGAATAATCGGAATGGAATCAAGAATGCTGATCATTCCCGCGCTGCCTGAAAACTACAATATCGCGCGTGTGAGAACACGTACCGCGCGGCATTTCAAGGTTAAATGTAAATGTCCACCGCGCGTTACGTTAAGTTATGTAGTGGCATCACAGAAACATGGCACTTTAGCAAGCAGCCCAGTAAATACACCAGTCCACAATCTTCCATATCGTGTAACATGCGCGAGTTTCATCTGAAGAAATTTGGAGAGCTTCCTCGAACTGGAAATAGCTGGAGTCTCACAGGATTTGAAACTCAGGATCCAAAATGTGGAGCTTACCAGTTTTTGAGATCTTTTTTACGGTCTCGATATCATTGGCGTTGAAGGAGACGATTTTCTCGCGTAATTTGTCTTCCAGAACGTTAGCTGCTGACTCAACATCAACCAAAACATCTGAAAAGCAGTGGTGGCAGTGAGACGTGATGACAAGGAAAGTGGTGTCAGTAGAAAGTGGTGTCAGTAGAAAGTGGTGTCAGCATGAACTGATGTCAATGAGAAGTGGTGTCAAAAAGAGTGCTGTCTGCAAAGTGGTGTCAGCGGACGTATCGGTAAGAACGTGGTGTCAGGCTGAAATAGTGGTGTCAAGCAAAAGGATGCAACGATTAGTGCTGTCAAGCAGGAGTGGTGTCAAAGAAGCACCCGTGAGTTTTCAAGTTAAAGTGGTGTCAACAGCTGTCAATCACCTTTGATGATGTCATAGAACACGTTATGTTCCCCAGTCTGATGGTGAATATCCCTGATTTGTCCCAGAATGAGGACCAGCTCATCAAACTTCTCCTCCTCCTTCATTGTGGCATATTGCAGCTCTTCAAGCCGAGATTTGGCATTATCCACCACCTTGAAAACAGAGATTGAAACAGATGATTTACTCCTCTATGAACATGATACGATTGAAATCAAAGCTCATTTTATTATCAGCTAGAATAACTAGTCTGCCGTTCTGTGTTTCAAAGGATATGGAAATTGAACGGTATGTAGGTATCAAATAAAAAACTCATTAAAATCTCATTAGAAATGTAGAAACTCATTCCGTTCACCTTGTCAAGTGAATTTGCAGCAGAGCTTCTCACAGCTTCTTTGAGAGTGTGAAGCGCCGAGAAAATCCATCGTTCTGACTGGACAAGCTCTTCCGCCAGCATTTGGAGTGCACGGACTTTGAGCTGGACCACCGGATCAGAAGATTTAGATTGCGACCGGATCGATGCTGAATCGGAAATGGTTTATTCCTTATATGGAATAATTCCCAATAATTCATTTCCTATTGACCTCTCATTTGAGCATTGCTGAACTTATTACCTCTGATGCTCTGAATCGCTTTTCTGGTTACAGTGAAAAGATGAACCACATCATCGCACGTGTTCTTGTTCCAAACCTGAAATGCTTTCTCCTCGCTCCCAGGAAGGTCATCGAATGTCGAGTCCTCTGCAAAGTTATTATCACGTGTTAACATGTAACTCCTTTGTAAAGTTATCAGAAATCTCAGATTTCGTTACCATGGAAACTCACTTTCTATTTCATTGACGAGATTCTTATTAACTACGTTAAGTTCTTCGGCGTCAGATTCCTCCTGGACGTCTTGTGTGAGGTTCACTTGTATAAAGGGGAGGAGGAAAGGAAGTGCTAACACCAGGGGCACATATCGCATACCTAAACATTAAACAAGTAAACAGCATACATTTTTAGAGGATGACAACTTTTTCAAATGTATAATGTAAACTATACGGTGCGCCATACACTGGTAATTTCAAATTCTCATGTTACTTGATATTGCTCGTTGACGCAAAACAATTCCCAATTCTGATAGGATACAAAACTTCCCGCATGGGGTTTCCGAGAGTGCAAATATCAGGCTGTTTAATGCTTTGATCGAATTGGCGAAGAGCTTGATGACGTCATCTATAATACTAAAATGACTCGTACCTGATTGCTTGTGCAATGCACATTGCACATAATTGAATATAGTGTTGGGTGAGTGGTTTAGCAATCACACCTCCGGTGATTGAATCAAGTTTTAAACTCCTAAATATATAACTGAATACGAGGTTTTTGAACATAAGATTAAGCCAGAACCGCGTTTATGTTGTACTTTACTTCGAAGAAAAGATAAGCAGCTTGTGATAAACTAGTATCAGCTTTCAGCTTCAAGAGATTTACACTTGATCTCGTGTTATTTTGCGTTTAAAACTCACAAGCTTTTGGCAGTTGCTTGACGCTTAATCACAGTATCCGCTTTTTCTACACTCCTTCGGAAAATTTTTGTTGTTTCATCACGGAATGGAAGATCTCTCTAAATTTCACGAGACGTCTTCATTCATATATTTCGTTTTCTGTTAAACCCTGTTCACCAAAACGTGAATGATTGGACCAGTGAACGCTGAACATTGTTACCCCTAACAATATTCCTACCCCTGACTGACCCCTCCCCGTGATGATTTCTCCCCAACTTGCCTTAACCCTCCTTATCAATCATCTCTTCCTCTTGTCAGTGATGAACAATGGAGACCCTATCTACCCACCCCACAGTATCATAGACAGCGATAACAGCAGCTATATCACTCGGCAATCCGATCAGTCGGATATAGTTTTCGTTGGAGGTAAGCGATTTACAGGACGCACTTGTAGGTAACATCATTTGTTAGGGGACATTGTAAGTTTGAGCAGGATCTGTCTGAAATCTATATTTCCTGACATTTCTATGAAACTGCGAAGGTGTTTATCAAGAAGCGAGTTGATAACAGTGATAACAGATTATAATCTCTATAAAATCAATGCGTCTACTAGTTTACTAACATCAAGCACGTGGGTGGGTATAACAACAGGTGAAAAACAGTACGTGGTCCGTACAGACAAGAGTTCCAGTCTTGAGAACGCCTTCCTCCGCAATCTCAGAACATCCAGTTTATCAAGCTTATCCCGGTGGTGGTCCAACAAGCGCTCTGCTGTGATGCGAGATGTGACATCTGATAACCCGGTAATGTAATGGAAGAAAAATGAGATACTATTTCATGGTTATTGTGATAGTGAGCTACTTTGCGAGTTCAGAGATTAGTTTGTAGGGGATTTAAAACTTTGGAGGGGGAGTTAGTCTTTCCAAACCATCTTAAATTTTTTCCTTATTCTACAGAGACCGGATGATAATTTTGATAATGAGATGTCTCAGTGTCTGAATGGCAACCCTAGTCTAGAGAGAATAGTACTGAAACCTTACTCAAACATCCTCAAACTGGTAAGAATGAGTAAAATGCGTATGATAAGAAAATGCTTTCCTCGATGCCACTTTGAGAAATAGTGAGTGGATTGGAATCCCATTTCAAATTTCAGCTTGGGATGCGGAACTTTGGTTGTCAAGACAACTCGTGTCACCAGTTTCTCAGCTGGGTGTGGACATTTGTGGTGTTTCTTATCATTCTCTCGGGATATATCATCAACATCTTTGTGTGCAAGGTTCATTGACACGGCAAAATATCACAACATGAAATAAGTATTTGTCTGTCAACTTTGATTCAATGATTTTTGCCAAGAATCAATAATAGAATAATGAACCAAACTCATATTCCCGATACCTATTCTGTACTTTCTCCTTTAGCAAAGCAAGGAAGGTATTGAAAACGATGAGATTCATGATGTGTGTATGAACAGTACCTTATCATACAACTACATACAGGGTAAAGTTAACCTCCATAATATATTCAAAATAAACATTCATGTCTATTGAAGATATCATAATGAATCACATAATGAAGCACACACGATAATGATAGGTGTATCCAGGAATTTTAATGAGCGTTCGACGAAATTTCTCCCAGGGATGTGCAGATCCTCTCTGGAAAGCACTCTCCCGAGTCTGATCCACTTTGTGGCCATAGTGTACTCTTTCTGGGTGTTCAGAATTAAACACAGTGAGCAAGTGGAGGCCCTGGTGCAGAAGGTAAGTCCAGTGTCAAATTCGTCCAAGTGAGAAAATGTAAACGTATTCGTTGCTATTGAGATAGGCACCTATACTACTTCTTTTTGTACGAATCCAGGCAAGGCACTTTCCTTCATTTTGAGGAACTCACTCTGTCAAAAACTCGCATAAAAACATATCCTTCATTAAATCCCTTCAGGCTCTAGTAATTCAACCAACTGGAACCAATCCTGAGGCAAGAAACTCATTCATACAGAGGCTGAAGTAAGTATCGGATAATGATCGACTATACATATTGTTTGGAAGGAATGATTTGAGTCTCGATGTAAGAGACAGTCCACTAACCGTATTCAGTTTGATCAGTTTGAATAAGTGACTTAGCTTGATTCCGAATAACAGTCACTCTCTACAGAATAGTCTATGCAGCAGGATATGTTTGTCTTTTCTTCCTATTCACGCTCACAGTGACAAATTCCTACTTTGGAAAGAGTCTTGTATGGTGGAAATGCACAAAGTCGGGCGCCTACGTGAATGGAGGGTAACACAATGAATCAATGTGGAATATGAATCTGAGTTATGTCTTCATATATTGCTCAGTATTGGTATGTCAAATATCTAACTGCAATCCTAGACAAGTGGATGAGGCACAACAAAACTATCTCCACTATTACGAGGGACTGTTTGTGGCAATACCCTCATTTGCTATATTCATCTTTCTGACTCCAATTCTACTGAACTTCAATATTCAGGTAGCTTTATCAATTCCTCAATTACCAAAATTCATTGTATCAGTGATAAATAAAATAATGAAAATGATTAACAATTTCGCGAATTGAATGTCCTGCCACAGGCAAGACTGATAGATTTTCTCATTCACGAGTTGAGAGCTACCATGAGAGAAAAGAGAAGCACACTTAGAGCAATGATGCAGGTTTTTGAGAAATTTTCATTAACTTCAGCAGAACGATTGAAATTGTACAACTTTTCCATAGATACCTCTCAACTTGTACCAATCAGGAAGCACATGATATCTGTACATTTGTCCACAAGATGAACAGTGAAGCTTCACCAGCAATGTCTTTTATTTTGTTCTACCTTGCTTATGGAATATTCATAGGTATCTGCAATATAATCCACAAATCTGATTGCAAAATCTTTTGTTTGTTGGGGGTTGTGAAACTGTTTTTGTCACATACCTTCTTCAAGATATCTGACACACACATAATTTCAGATATGTACTCAATTCTAGAAACCATTGATGAGGCTGAACATGTCACAAAAATATTCACCGACGAGGATTGTGACTACCTCCCAACAACTCCAAGGTAAATTTCATAGAAAATGACCTAGGAATGGTCAAAGACTACTTTTAAATAAGATTATTAACCAACTCATACTGCAGGGAACTTTGTATAACTGTAAAGTGGTATGGGCAGATTTCGTTCTGTGTAGTTATCCTGAGGGATCTGGTACTGATTGCTATGTTCATTGCAACACTTTTCCAGGTAACGATGAACCTCATTAATTCACTCTGAAACTTATCAACACTACTTATCAACACTACTATCAAACTTGAGTTTGTTCAGGATGAATATCATAACATGTTCAAACTAAAGAATCTCATTACTGTTCAGAAAATCCCCAGCTCCCCCTGGGAAAATTACCATGCTTAGTGTTTTCAAATTCATATCACGGACTGCAGTTCAAATTTGTGTGACAAGGAATCTATACCTATCTAGGGCTGTAAGATAGCAACATCCCACAAGAGACTTTTCAATCAAGCACTTGAAACCAGAGTTTTCGGACACACACCAAAGGATACATCAGATGAGCTAGATTCATTCCAATATTACTTGAAAGACTTGAAGATGAGGGTAACACTTGAGTTAAAATCGAGAATCACACTTTTGAAGCACAAATATCTACCACTGATGTGACCAATAAAATCGCCTTCAGGCTAAACTGTTCCAGTACCCCATGGTAACAAAAAGGTTGCTATTTCCTATGATGATGATAGTTCTGCTATTCCTGTGTTTCAACCTATATTATCAGTTTGTTTAACTGATAAGGCATCCAACTTCGACCCTTGACTCAGCAATTACTCTTTCTCTTGCAGACTACATTCATTACAGACAAAATCTTTTAGGCAGGCAAACTTTGAGTTTTGATCTAATTTAAAACTTGCTTCAGATAATTGAACATTGAGCAAAAGTCATTTTCCAGTTGAATCAAAAATTGGCATGAAACAAATAGACACATTAATAACTTTTTGTAGTGGTCTGATCAAGAGGATACTACAAAACATCAATTTTCAATGATTTCAAAGGTTTCATATATCGAAGGTTGTATATTTCTCTTTTTGATTTAAACAAGAATAAATTTTTTGCCGGATGTTATCTGTCCACTGTTTCCTGCGCGCGGCGCGCGAGCCTTCATCAAAGGCCTGTACCATATGCTAGCATTCACCGGTTTTTATTAAAACGCAGCGCTGAATTTTTTACCGAGACGCAGCGCTAGATTTGAAATATTACTTGCATTGGAGTTGGACGATTCTCCCGAAGAGTCGGCGCCGCGCAATTATTATTCCGCCTCAGGGACATAAAAAAATTATTTAAACAAATGCTATATGCTAAATAAATAAATATATAAATAAATAAATAAGAGAATAATGATGCCAGCATCATCACAAATCGCCCCTCAAAATATCATAAAACCTAACAAATTAAAAGTNAATTTTAACAACACTTCTAACACTATCAGGAAGATGCTATATCATATAATATTGAGATTCCTTGAAGGCGCGCAACGTGTTGTGCACACGTTGCGCACCCCTGTTCTACTCAGTGAACTGAAAAGTCGCAGCCCGGGAATTTTTGGAGAACTGCACAAAGCACCAATGATGATATCTGGCAAAATTCCGGATATGACCTATGTTGCAAAAAAAATACAAATGCATGCTGGGTGCATGTCATAACCACAATGAGATCAAAATGCAGCAGAGCATTTTTCTATTTGTATATGTATTTATTTATATCAAAAGAGTGCAGTTGTGGAGATGTTGCAATAAAATATAAACCTCCTGTTCTGGTAAGTGAAGTTTGTTAAATTACTCCTGCCCAGTGTCTGAAATTCTGAAGATGCAACATGACCATAACTTTTATTCATCATAAAGTCCCACTCATTATGTTTATGAGACCATCGCTTATGAGCCCAAGTTTCATTTTTTATTATTAAATGATGTAACATTTGTGCAATCAAACATTTGACTTATTATATAAAACTACCATGTTCTGAATAATGGTATCATACACTCAAATTGTATAGAATCTAGTCCACAAACTTTGGGTTTTAGAATCCATAAGTTCATCTAGAATCTTGACTTATTGGGTGAGCCAATTTGTTATCCCTCCACCGATGTTTATTATTCAATAGCAATATGTGACTCAAAAGAACAAGCAATGTCTACACTGGATAGCACTGCTCCTGTGAGGAGAGTGGCAAGAGTTCAGTTTGGGATTCTTAGCCCAGATGAAGTTGTGAGTAATACATCATTTGATAGTCATTATTCCTATCAAATGAGGTAATGAATGATTAGGTGATATGCAATGTGATCAGGAATATGCTGTTGATTAGATTTCATCATCCATCTTCTCAGCGCCAAATGTCAGTAACCCCTGGTGGGATTCGCTATCCAGAGACACAGGAAAATGGCAAACCCAAACTGTTTGGCTTGATGGACCCCAGGCAGGGTAAGCAATCATAGGTAGAGTCAAATTTATACACCTTTTGCATAGGATATTATCTTAGCTAGAATTATACACTTCAAGCATGTGATTCATATTTAAAGATTTCCAATGCTCAGGTTGTGTGGACCGCACAATGATCTGCAAGACTTGTGCTGGGAACTTTCATGATTGTCCAGGTCACTTTGCTCACATTGAACTAGCAAAACCAGTCTATCACATTGGCTTCATGTCAAAGACTGTCCGAGTTCTGAGGTGTATTTGCTTCTTTTGTAGCAAGCTCTTGGTCAGCCCTGTAAGTGCAAATTCCTTGTTTGATAGCATTTTCCTTTGCTGACTCTTCATTCAATAAGGAAAGACGTTATTTCTGCAGAGCATTTATCTTAAGCATATGCTATTACTTATCATAATACCATTTATCTCAGGAAGATCCCAAGATGAAAGAAATTCTGAGCAGATCAGTTGGGCAGCCCAAGAAACGACTATCTCACGTTTATGATCTATGTCGGAAACGGCGCATCTGTGAGGGTGGGGATACACTAGATAAGAAGTTTGCTGCAGGAGAGGAGGGAGGAGAAGAGAATGAGGCCGTAAGTGTAGAAACTGTGTATCAGATTATTGCTAGGGTCAGTTCCTATGACACAGACCAGGGAAGTCATATTGCTGCCATAATGATACTTGATGAAATTGACACATTTCTGGTGCTGGGTGCATTTCATTCGATCATAGTGATAGATTCAAAACCAGATTCACAGATTGACTTGAATCTGGTTTGAAGTATAGGTCCGATATAACCCCTTCTCCATCCTAAACTGGTTGATTTGAGAATAGCTTCCGAACAGATTGAAATATTGACTTGAAATTTCTATCACAGCTCTAGCACCATTAGAAACTTGGACAGCCAAAATTTCATGTCAATCCGATTAAATCCGTTCCCAAGTTAAAGGCCAACATAACCCCTTTTCGGCTCTAAACTGGTTGATTCGAGTGAGCATTTGAGGATAGTTCCCAAACGGATTGAGTTATCAACTTGAAACTTCTCTCACAGCTCAAGTTAAGCTGATAATCGGTTCCCTAGTTAACGGCNCAAGACCCCTAACTACCTCGACATGGTAGGGTGTCGTAAGAGTTTGGTAAAACTCCTCCTACATTTGGAATTACACGTTTTTGTCTGTTCCTCCACCAAGCTCATGCACGATTTGGTGTAATTCTCCAACATGGACGTGCACTTTCCGTCTGGGTCGTTGCGGCAGTTGTGTAACATAGACATGCAACCCGGAGCTGAAAAAAATACGTGATGTCACATCGTGTGTGTGAGTGTGTGTACTGTGTGTGTGTACTGTGTGTGTGTGTGTGTGTGTGAGTGTGTGTGTGTGTGTGTGTGTNAATCACATGATCCAATTATATAATTAGACGTTTGGAGTCACTTATTTAATGCCAGAACTTCCTCAAATCCATCATGAACAATTGTCAGAAAACCCGTGACATGATAAGTTCACAAAAACTGTTGATCATAATATGACTACAATGACGTCACGGCATTGTCGTGTCACGTGACACGTGTGACCTACTCACGTGTTGGAGTTATCGTAGACACTAAGCCACGTGACACGTTTACTACTCAGTATGATCATGGTTGGATCGTCCTTGGTAGCGGTGTTGAGGGTGTAGAGACCTCGCTCCGTAGCAAGCAATACGTACGTGTCTTCTCGAGATGGGTGTGTCCAGACCTGATAGTGCGGAGAGAGGGGCGTGGTTTCAATGGAGGAGTGGCGAGGGGAGTGGCTACGGAGGAGTGGCGAGGGGAGTGGCTATGGAGGAGTGGCGAGGAGAATGGTTATGGATATGGAGTGGGGGAGAGCAGGAAAACGTGGGTGAGTGGATGAGTTTATTGGGAGGCAAAAGACGGTCATAATGTGAAAAATGATTTGTTTGGTACTTATTTGATTTGCAATAAATACGATGATGACTGATCACAGGCAACATTGTTCTAACACCTCGCCATCCCATCATCCCATCACCCCACTTACCCCAGCACAGTTGATATTGAGAGGGCATCCACTGAAGATCTTGGTAAAGAAGCGTGACCTGGGTGGGGCGGGGGTGGCTGCCGCCCTCACTGACGGTGTCCTTGGTGGCAGGGGCGGCGCCAGAGGGCCAGGGGAAACTGAGGAATATACGAGACTTTAGTGAATCGCTCAAGAGAGAAAGAGGTGATTTCACAGCAGAATTGTATTTGTGGATAGAAGTATCAGTGAAGAATAAGGGATGATTCTTGTCGTGACAATTATTGGAATGAATGAACACACGAATGACAAGCTACCCGGTGGATTTTGCACGGCCGGAAACTGATGCTGAGGGTGGCGACGGGGCGGCGCCGGCGGCTTTTTCGGCGGCTCCGCAGGGCTCCTCGGCGGCTCTACGTTACCGCGCGGCGGGCGGTGAGGCGGAGCGGCGTCACTTCTCAGAGTGGCGTCATCCTCGGCGGCGTGAGGATCATCGCCACTGCTATCGTTATCATACACCTCTTCTGTGAGGGGGGGGGGAGTTGGGAGTCACATTTTCTGAATTGAGAAGTAGATGAGAAATGTGTGATGAGACTTACACATATAGGAACAAGGTAACTTGTCTCGTGATTGTCTAATTAATAATTACATGACGCACGCGGCACGACTTTTCCAATATTGTCTCACTACACGTTAAAACAAGGTGAGTCACTGATTTGAGTGCTTATAAACTAAAACATGATATACTAGTCATAACGAGGGAAGGAAGTTGCCAAATAAATTAATTACCTAATTATGACGGCACTAATTATGACGGCACTAATTATGACCTCACTAATTATGACCACTCACCAGGAGGGGGAGGCTGCGGGAGCATATCCACAGAGTGCCACGGATCATCATAGATATTCTCATCGTTATTGTCCGCGCCACTGGCGCCCACCGCGCCCGCATCACGAGTGTTGCTCACTTGAGAGGAGGAGGAGCGAGGTGGTGGCTGTGGGATGGCGATCTGATCGACTGAAATAGTCGGAGCGGTTAAAACGGTGATTGCTTCCCTGTAATAGAATAGGTTATAGGTTGAATAAATTCGGTATGAAAACTTGAGACTGATTAGTTGTTATATTGCTTCGTATGTCATTATGTCAAACAAGGGACGACCAGACAGTTCCAGCTAGCAAGATAAAAACTAGTTCGGGCCATAGCTAGGAAGCAATAGTTTGTCCTGACATATCAACGCTTTACACAACCTCATCATCACAAAAATCATCATCACAGGTTATATACAGGATATTTTTCCCAAAACCAAATGAGATTTGGTTGTTTTAGTCCGCAGCATCTGTGCGTTCTTTATTCTAAAGTCTGTGATATGAAAAAGAACGCGGCATATACGTCAGATTGCCGCCACATCACGTGTAGAAACACTGCAGCTTTTTCTAGTGAGGTGGCGGCAGTCTGACGTATATGCCGCGTTCTTTTTCATATCACAGACTTTAGAATAAAGAACGCACAGATGCTGCGGACTAAAACAACCAAATCTCATTTGGTTTTGGGAAAAATATCACTGTTTTTCAGTGGGTTTCGTTTA
>CAMPET010000117.1:0-17281 GCA_946803715.1 Beroe ovata
GTGTAAGTGTATAGCTGGCATTACTGTGATTCTGACGATACATATTTTCGTGTGGCAAAGATCTGCTAACAGTCATCAGAACATGTTTGTTTGTGTGGTTAAACATTTGTTGAGAAGGAATTCTATGGATATTTATGATTGACTCAGTGGATAACACGACAATGAATCTCTTCTTTTTATTGCATTTCAGTCAGGGAATATTGGGTGCGAACAGGGCAGTAGGGCACATTCAAATCAAGAGGTGGCAATGGGCATACGCCATACTAAAGTTATGAAAGAGTGAACAAAAGGGGACTAAGTCGAATCCATTTGCCAATTGCTCATTTAGAATTTGGTCACGGCCTCGGAATACTACTGTATACACACCTAAATATATCCAATCCCACCATACGAGAAGTCCAAAATTTACTCTGGTTCTCAACCTATTCGGACATCATATGAATTCGCAATGACTTTTAAAACTTTGTGTACTAGACAGATACATCGTCAATCGACATTAATTTGAAGTCCGACATCAATTTTGAAATTGGCGCACATTGAAATGAACCGTTTCGCGACTAATGCTGAACGCGCGACAGGATAATATGTGATCTTTTTCAATGTCAGCAGTTAGTGTGTGCGCGCTTCGATCGAATATATGCGCTGCGCGTATCATGCATAATTATCTGATTTCTGTGTGCCATATTCTTGCCTGCTTCGTATATAAAACTTCGTAGTACTGTTCCCTACCTCCGCTGGCTCATATTCATCTGATTGCCGGTTTTACCCGAAATTGTGCAGTGTGTATGTACTGTCTAGATTTACTTTTCCCTGTTCCCGCGCTGCGTGACCCAAATACTCCGCGCGCGTCTCCTTTCTACGACTTTTCAGTTCACTGAGTAGAACAGGGGCGCGCAACGTGTGCACAACTATAAGTTTGCACACTTTTCCCCATGTACCGTTGCACGTTGCGTGACCCACCTTGTGTTTAAGTAGGGGTTCACGCCTCACAGGCACGAGATTTAACAATTAACAATAAAAAGCAAGCGAGTTGGTATAAAGTCGATCAAATCTAGATTTTCCAGCAAAGGAGGTGCAAGTGATCAATAGGAATCATGATTACCACTAAAGCCTAACACACATTTATTTGGTATAATTGAACTCACTCATGACTGAACTTATCATGTTTATGAGTCTTCAATAAGATCAAGCATTCATGGGAATTATATACACCATACACGGCAGTAACCACATTTGATTTCAATGATCACTCAAAGTCTGCCCTAATAGTTCCAAATAATAAGTTACAATTGGGAATAGTCTTTATTCGATCTGCTCAGGGCTCTTGTGATACTTGTATCGGTTCTTGAATGCCTCCCTCATGTCATCATTAACGTTCCACGGCATCTGGAGAGTGAGATTATGCTATAATTCAAAAGAGTAGCAGTTGCCATGCACTTTCTATACATTGATAGCTATATGCAAGAAAGACTGCAATGTGCGCGTTACACTCGCATCCGAAGTGCGCGCGCGCGAGGAGAAGGTCTTCTTTTACAGTGATTACAGATGAGTTTTGTACGATACTAACGAAACCGCGCGCGTAGTTCAGTCTTAAAACTCGCCACATTTTGGATTCCAGAAATTCTAGAATCCATGCTTGTAATCATCAATGATTGACAATTGTTACAATACACATTTGAACTTACCAGAAGATTGTTGGTGTTCTTNTATTCATAGTGAATGCAGATCTAAAGTTGGTTTCAGGTTTCAAATCCTTAGGTAGATCATATCAAAATATAACACAATGAGATCATGATCAAGTACTGAAGAGGGAAAAAACTCGGAAAAGTATGGTAATAATCCAGTCATATGGCTTACAACCTAATAACTCATCCGTTCAGGGTGGGAGTTGCGCCTCAAAAAGTTGAAATTAGGGTGTTCCCTAACTGTCATTAGTTCCTCATTTTCATTTAAATGGCTCATCAAGAAAATTGATCAGCTTTAGACCACAAGTAATATCCGGCAGGTGATTATTTCTATAGTTCATAATATTGTGATAAGGCTGATATTCTTTGATAAACTCGATCAATTGTAGGGTTACTCTGTTCTTTTTCAAATTGAATAAATAACGTAACCAATAACCATGGCCATGTACCACTTTGCTTTTACAAGTAACAATATCACAAAGAAAATGTAATATTGTAAGTATATCCTGATATCCAGTGCTTGAAAGTGAAAGGCTTAGTATAGTGTGTAGGGTTAGTCCTACATTGTTGAAAATTTTGTTTTGAGCCCGTTCATGCGTTTGAGCGATGCAATCCGCAAAAAATAAGTTTGCGCCGCGCGCGCAAAACGAGATTCTCGACAGGGGCTATGGTCTATAATATCATCAATCGACAATTATTCTTTCTGCGGCCTGCATCGAATGAAATCGTTGGGCTTAGCATCGCCATGGCGCGGCGCCATGCAATATAATTTTTGTTATCCTCAGCTTATATAAGAAAATATTTGTCAGATTTTACCTGACCTGTTTCTCGCGCGCGCCTTCATCGAAGGCCGATGAAGGCGCGCGCGCCGCGCGCGAGAAACAGGTCAGGTAACATCTGACAAAGAGAATATAAGTTTGAGGCTTTGATTATAATTAGCGGTCTAACCAATTTTTGTCAAGTCATATTTTTATTTTCAGCTCTTCAACAAAACTGCTTTTTCAACCTAATTCATCGATATCGCACGATCAGAGCATCAAAAATGAATGCAGACTTTATCCATCGAGTTATATGTTATAACAAAAAACGTCCGAGATATGCAAGTTTTTGTAGATCACATAGATGTGGACGTTTCCTTTTGTCCACTTATTTTTGACACACCCTGTATTATACGATGCATGGTTTTTTAATCTGCTTCTACTTTCTTGAATCAACTCGCATCAGCCATCAGCAATACACCTATCTGAAAGATCAGTTACTAAATTAAGGCGTTCAGGTCAGAAAATTAAATGTGGTGCCTGTATGGTAATTTAGCAACATATCTTAGGAGCCACAGTTACCCAATATGAAAGAGGAAAATATGTCCAAGCAATTCAGCTTGATGATTTCATCGACTGATATAATGTTCCAGAGAATAGCAGAGTCTCTAGCAGCAACAGGTGACTTTTAGAATTGCTTTTGTAAGTTATAAATAAATAATGTCTGCAGATAAGATGAGGAGGGTGTCAGCATATTATAATCCATGAGCCGTGATACGATAGTTAGATGTTACTTAAACCAAATTGTTCCTTTGATTTATGTTTGCCACTTGAGGGCAATGTATTTCAATGATATTAATTATTTTAAAAATGATTGGGCTGTTTTCATGGATCATTTCAGCTTCATCTGCTGCTGCTGCTCGAGACAAAGCTGATGGATTCAACCTCTGTCTATCAGAGTATGCTGCTAGAGAGAACAAGGTTATTCAGGGAGAACTGGTGGATTACTGTGAATGTCTCAAAGCTGTTGAAGATAGAAGACAACTGACTCTAGAGACAATCATTGTAAGCTATATCCTACACTGCATAATTAACAAAATAGACTTCACTGTCCAAAAATAATTTCATTAACAGACTCATTAGGTAGGTATATCTTCTTCCATGTATCTTTCGTGTTGCATACCAGCGTGTAAAAAGCAGGGTACAGGCTGGCATGCATTGTGCATTTTCCATTTAGCTATGTACAGAGTGAGCATTCTGTTAGGGAATACGGACAAACAGTTAGTTGGCCTATTATGCCATCAGGGAACGCCAATTAGATACACTCTAATTTCCATTCATTGTCAGTGACTCAGATGATGCTCAGTCATTGCTATGTAGTTTCCACGGCCTGGTCTCAAATGAGACAGCTCTCAAGCCAACTACTATTCACATTACACAGGACAAGCTGAAGCCAGCCTGTGACAAATGGAAGACAATCTGTGCGGAGACTCAGGCATCGCTCAAGAACCTGTGTATTGTACGTGACAAGGAGGCTAAGGCACTGAGAGCACTAGAGAAGACCAAAGTAAAGGAAGGCAGTAAGAAGGCTCAGCAAGTGTCTCAGGATGTGGCTTCCAAGCAAAGTGAGGTACTCAGACTCCCAACTTATTATTTGACTTGTCACCATCCTGAATAGTATTTGTCATTATATTAAGTAATGGCATGATGTTATCAACAGCAATATGAAATCTCAAGCATTGAATCATCTATTGCAGGTTGCAAATAAAACAGATGAAATTCATGCGCTGATGAGGCAATTCCATACTCAAAAGTTAAATGACTACAAGTCAATACTAGCGACATATTCACAAATCCAGATGATCTATCACTCAAGGTCGTTAGAGTTCTACACACGCGCCTATCAGGTAGCTATCGTCAATCATGATTATTTGGGAGGCAGCGCAAATACATCTGTGTTTTCTGCGACATTTCGTGTTCTTTGCAACGCATTTCGACAAATGAACTTCTAGGATGATTCATAATCATTTGCTACTCTTCATTCTATTCATGTGAAGCCATCTGTTCATCGTGGTGTCATGATTTGGGCGATAAGACCACTGACCAGATCTGGTTTCAGGACATACTGGATATACAAGCAGACGAATATGTGGAAAGTGTGCTCAACGAGACAAATCCGGGAACAATGACCCTCTCCCAGTCTGTACCCCAGAACATGAACACTTCCAGTACCAGCGTAGATCAACTCAATATGACCAAGTAGACGTGTGTATTATCATAGTCATCTTTAATTCAGGAGGATTGAGTCCCAGTCCTATATCGAGTATCGACTCCGAGTTTCATATCGGCTCGATTTTTTACCCATTGAGCACAGTAGTAGAATTGTTAATCAAAACATATCTCTCAATACACAAATGAGCGTAACTTCCTGAACGATCAAAAGCCATTTCAGCTTTTCAAAGTTTAGTAGACAGAGCTTAACAAATTGAAGCCCATCTTTTCATAGAAATGCTCTCACATCTGTATTTTAGGCACTTGAAATATTATTGTCTAGATAGGTTCCTAGGTATATCCATATTTTCGAGTCCGATCAGATTGATCGTATATCATGATTATAGTCTTGCACAGTTCCATATCGCTTATGTACAGTGTTGAGTGTACATAATCATCAATATGATATTTGACGCTGGATAGTGGATATTTAAATATACAATTTCGTCATCTAGCACACTATACCCGAAATCTTGACAAGTTTGCAAAATTACGAGCCCTTAGTTTGAGTTAGAATTTTGATATCTCGTGTATTTTGAGAAGTGTAAGTGTATAGCTGGCATTACTGTGATTCTGACGACATATTTTTGTGTAGCAAAGATCTGCTAACAGTCATCAGAACATGTTTGTTTGTGTGGTAAAACATTTGTAGAGAAGGAATTCTATGGATATTTATGATTGACTCAGTGGATAACATGACAATGAATCTCTTCTTTTTATTGCACTTCAGTCAGTTGGGTGCGTGGGTGAATGTAGGATGCATTCATGGAGCGAACAGGGCACATTCTAATCAAGAGGTGGCAATGGGCATATGCCATACTAGAGTTATGGTATAGTGCGCAAAAGGAAACTAAGTCGAATCCATTTGCCAATTGCTCATTTAGAATTCAGTCACGGCCTCGGAATACTACTGTATACACATCTAAATATATCAAATTCTACCATTATGGACTTCTCGTATGGTGGCGCCATACGAGAAGTCCAGCATTTACTCTGGTTCCCAACCTTTTTGGACATTTTATAAATTCGCAATGACTTTTTGTCCAAGACAGATACATCGTCAATCGACATTTATTTGATGTCCGACATCGATTTTGAAATTGGCGCACATTGAAATGAACCGTTTCGCGACTAATGCTGAACGCGCGACAGGATAATATGTGATCTTTTTCAATGTCAGCAGTTAGTGTGTGCGCGCTTCGATCGAATATACACGCTGCGCGCATCATGCATAATAATTTGTAGGATTTCACCCTACCCTTGCTGGCGGGATTTTATCCCTGGCAAGGGGCGGATTGAAAATCGCGCGCGCGCGCCGCGCACCGACGGTAGGGTAAAATCCTACAACATAATAATAAACTGTGTGTCATATTTTTTGTAGGATTTCACCCTACCCTTGCTGGGGGGATTTTATCTCTGGCAAGGGCGGATTGAAAATCGCGCGCACCGACGGTAGGGTAAAATCCTACAAGTAGAGATTTAATGTTCCCACGTTGTGTGAGTAGGGGACACAGGCGCGCAGCTCGTGCACACTGCACAAGATTTCACAATAAAAAGCAAGCGAGTTGGTATAAAGCAGATCAAATCTAGATTTTACAGCGAAAGAGGTGCAAGTGATAACAGGAATCATGACTACTCCAAAGCCTACTACGCGTATTCTATTGGCTAATTGACTGATTAAAGAACTTATCATGTTAATGAGGCATGAGCCTTCAATAAGATCAAGCATTCACGGGAATTATATACAAGGCAGTAACCGCATTTGATTTCAATGATCACACAAAGTCTGCCCTATGAGTTCCGAATAATAAGTTACAATTGGCAATAGTCTTTATTCGATCTGCTCAGGGCTCTTGTGATACTTGTATCGGTTCTTGAATGCCTCCCTCATGTCATCATTAACGTTCCACGGCATCTGGAGAGTGAGATTATGCTATAATTCAAAAGAGTAGCAGTTGCCATGCACTTTCTATATGCAAGAAAGACTGCAATGCGCGCGTTACACTCGCATCCGAAGTGCGCGCGCGCGACGAGCAGAAGGTCTTCTTTTACAGTGCTTACAGATGAGTTTTGTACGATACTAAGGAAACCGCGCGCGTGGTTCAGTCTTAAAACTCGCCACATTTGGGATTCAAGAAATTCTAGAATCGACACGATGATGTGGAAAGATAATCATGATCAATGGTTACCATACTTGTTATCATCAATAATTGTTACCACATTTGAACTTACCAGAAGATTGTTGGTGTTCTTGTCAAAGTTGCCCTCGTATCGATTAGGATCGACCCAGGGCAAGGGAATACTGAAATGGGTTTAATATTGATACATTTTCTTGAAGTTGTTTAGTTTATCATTCATTAGTCATTTCATCACTCAATGCAATTATGGAAATGTTAATAACATACATGATATTCGGATCGTAGGCAATCTTCTTGAATACCATGCCTGCTGCGTAGACCAGAGCAAACGCAGTGGGTCCGACGATCAACCACAACTGAAATTCCGTGTTTCAATCAAAACTCTACATTAATGATTAATAACTCCCTAAACGGACAATACAATGATACTACTATCATATGGTAGTCTCCCATAGACTGATGTACCTAGACCGATATCCTTCCTTGATGCTTGTTTACTGTCAGCTTGGAATTCATGGATAAAAACTGGCCTGATATCTAAACTAACCCCTTGATCCTTCTTCAGTGAGTGCTTCATGAAATTGTTCAAATTTCTCATCCATTGAAATGGGTCGTTATTGAGGGGTCCTTTAGGAGGAGGTAGTCCATGT
The DNA here is from genome assembly GCA_946803715.1 of Beroe ovata. Classification (NCBI taxonomy): domain Eukaryota; kingdom Metazoa; phylum Ctenophora; class Nuda; order Beroida; family Beroidae; genus Beroe; species Beroe ovata. Next base: position 7,503 of record CAMPET010000117.1, read on the forward strand.
CCACCCATGTTTAGCTGTTTGAAGAATACTGAATAATTTTTGAATAATGATGATTCGAATTCATTAAACATACAGTAATTTAAAGATACTACTTCCTGTTGTTGTGGTTCTACTCTAATTAGGTTATCAACTTCTGTGACTCCACTGACCACATTCTCAACACTTGTCAGTCAAGCTGGATCCTCATTGTCTTCGGTGACAGACCAACGAGGCTATGCTTCCTCTACTCAAGAGTATGGTACGCTGCCGATTTGAATACTCATGTCCAGTACCCCAGTATGAAATCCTTCCCTCATGCATGACATCTGTATTCAGTAGTCTCAAGTCCCCTCAACGTGCATTCACATCCGTGGCTGCCAAGGACTCAACAACTGGCAGAGACTGAAAATCCTTGATCTCATTGCAGAGGCGAAGAGAGCAATATGTTATCATCCATGTATCGGAAATTGATAAAAGGAATCGCCCCTTATGATATAAACATGAGCTCATATGAGCACATTCGTCTCTGCACAAATGCCATACATGTATTCCCGAGGAATGCTCCTACATTTGCCAAATCTATCTACAAGAGATTTGCTGTTATTGGTCACAAGTTTTGGAACATCCTCCCATGCAGCGTCACTTGTGCGCCATCCCTGGAGAGTTTTGAGGCAAAACTGACGTCCCATATCATGGAAAACTAACCAGATCAACCCCCAGTACCAGGGTGTACATCCCCTAACTCAAACTCTCTACTGGACTGGAGCACAGGTGGTCTACGACTGATGTTCTAGTTGGATTTTCAGCAAGAACCTACAAGAGTTGACAAGAGGTGATCAGGATTGTTTTGTGAATATAAGACACCTCCTTATTGCTTGTCATAAACCATTGAGTTGGAATAGTGGGGTGTTTTGTAGCAGTCGCATGAGAGATCAAGAATTCGGAATTTTTGATAACGCACAGATGCAACCAGTGACACAGTCGTTGTTAGTGAGCTAAAATGGTGTGACATAACAAGTTTAAAAAAATTGTAAACTTTACAACACTACTTTATACAATTAAATTCGAGAACTGAAGATAGTGTATGTCACACTGAAACGTTTCTAACTCCCTAACATCTGTGCGTTATCAGAAATTCCGGATTCTTGTCATAAACTCTTACTTAACATTTCCTGATAACCATATGATTCCTCTTCTCATGGCCACTGACTAAGTGGTTAGGCAAAGATGAGTACTGAGTAGGATATCCCAGATCAGAAAGCAGTCAGATATGTATCACTGGTCGGAACGTGTGTTGTGGCTTGAAGAGGGTAGAATGGGCCACCCTGTCTGAGGAGAATATGAATTGATTTGCATTGATTCCTCAATCCCACTTGACCATGAAATGTGCATTGAAAGAAGCCCAAGTCTACAAAATGATATAGTAAGCATCTAAAAAGTAGATAAGAAGTTTGGAAGTCAAATGACCAATTGTATGGCATACCTTCGACATTTATGCCATCAAAAGTGGAAAATATTCCTTGCACTATAAAAATTGCAATAACATTCTCTCTCAAGCACCAAATTTGAGGTTTGATAGCAACGGTAGAAAGACAGAAAAGTGACCATCCAGCCATCGGCCATTTAGCCATAATTGGGAATTTCTTAGGCATAGCCACATGGCCGGTGGCTGTTGGATCTGTAATCTCTATTATAATTTGGCATTCTCTCTTTTATTATGGACTCTGTGAGTCACGGCGTGCGTGTTGCTATGGGAATAAGGTGTAGTTGGAAGGATGCACGTGCAAAAAAAGTAGCCTGTAGGCTCATTTCTTATTGTGCTGTTTCGATTACGTTGCTCTCTCTGTTGATAGGAGAGACAAGAGTTGCACGTGCAGTTTAATGCGCGCGCAATGACAGTCTGATCTTGCATGATATGTTTCTGCTTTTTACTGAATCATCGACCAAACACTGGAATACCTGTTGCTGTGATCGCTCTTGATCTGGAATCTGGATTTAAGCTACTACGTTCAACATCTTTCACAATACGTTGGTCAGTAATGTATCTGATGCGTTTATGTTTATCCTGACTACTTGAGTACTTGACGGGCTCCCTAGTCCCTATTATAATTTGGCATTCTCTCTTTTATGGACGTTTCTGTGCGTTCACCGAGTATTGCGTGTTGCTATGGTAGTGTATGAGTTGCACGTGCAAAAATTAGCAGCCTGTAGGCTCATTTCTTATGGTGCTGTTTCGATTACGTTGGTCTTTGCTCTCTCTGTTGATAGGAGAGACAAGACACTTTAATGCGAGCAATGACAGTGAGATCTTGCATAATATGTTTCTGTTTTGCACTGAATTATCGACCACACACACTGAGTGACCTGTTGCTGTGACCGTTCTTAATCTGGAATCTGGATTTAATGTGCAACTTCATTCAACATCTTTCACAATACGTTAGTCGTTTCATAATCTGATGCGTTGATGTTTGTTGTGACTACTTGAGTACTTGACGGGCTCCCTAGTCCATATTATAATTTGGCATTCTCTCTTTTATTATTATTATGGACTCTGTGAGTCACGGCGTGCGTGTTGCTATGGTTGCGTATGAGTTGCACGTGCAAAAAGTAGCAGCCTGTAGGCTCATTTCCTGTGATGCTGTTTTGATTACGTTGCTCTCTGCCTGTTGATAGGAGAGACATGAGTTGCACGTGCAGTTTGATGCGTGCGCAATGACAATCATATATCGCATAAATTGTTTCTGTTTTGCACTGAATCATCGACCAAACGGCACACACACACTGGATGACGCGTTCCTGTGATCGTTCTCGATCTGGAATCTTATATAAAGCTACAATCGACATTTTTCACAATAAGTTGGTCGCTCTATTAATTTCTAATGCATTGATGTATAATGTGACTACTTGAGTACTTGACGGGCTCCCTAGTCTATATTATAATTTGGTTGTTTGTTTGTGTTTATTTCTGTATGTCCGTCACTAAATGCACGTGCTGATTTTAAAGTTATGTGCGCGTTGCCATGGATACGTGCTACTACTGTAATAGTGAACTGAGAGCTCATTTCTGATGATGGTGCTTTGATAACGTTTTAGATTTCGTTGGTGGGATGATGCAAGTAGGTTCTGATTCGAGCAAAAGTCAAATTTTTTTCTTGAGTTGACAGTTGTTGCTTTTGCTCTGCAGTTATTCTTTTCGATTCATGGTAAAATACGATGTTATTTTCAATAATGCTGCTCAAACTGAAACGATTAATGAAAGTCGGACAACCGGGCGAGCACCATTTTCTGTGCTTATTCGAAGAACTGGCCGAATATAATTGTGATCAATTGCTCCTCCATAAAATCGCCTTTTTTAAATAGGTAAGTACGTTGGATTTTGATCACAGGTCATGTGTTTAGCTGTTGTTTTAAAGCTTGACGTCCTGTTGTAGTTTCCAATGGGTAGTGCATCACGTCCACTTGGCGGGTTTTCTAATATTATAATAAAAGCTCCGCTCATGTTCCCGCGCTGCGTGACCCAAATACTCCGCTGCGCGTCTTTCTAGTACGACTTTTCTGTTCACTGAGTAGAACAGGGGCGCGCAACGTGTGCACATCCGCTCAAGCAATTTTAGAAACGCATGGCGCGGGAGCACGGTCATGTCAAGTTAAATTTTGGGTGTCTATGACAGCCCCTGTCGAGAATTGCGCGCGCAAATTTATCGCAGACAGCTGGCAAGTGGCACTCGCCGCTTCGTAGCTTATGCGTGGTTCACGTAAGCACAACACTGGGCCTTGTATCGTCTAGGGCCTTGCCGGATGTTATATGTTTGTCAGATTTTATCTGACCTCAGTTTCTCGCGCGCGGCGCGCGCGCCTTCATCGAAGGCCGAAACATGAAGGCGCGCGAGAAACAGGTCAGGTAACATCTGACAAGTTATATGTCTCAATTGCGCGGCGCGCAGTAGATAAGCAGCGGACGTGACCGGGACAAATAACATCCGGCATGGGCAAGTATCGCTGCAGGCAAATTTCATCTGACCCAGCTGATCCTCGCGCGGCTGAGTTCTATTGAACAGGGGCATCCGATGAAGGCCTAGGCGCGCGTGTGCCGCGCGAAAAATATTTTCGAATATATATTTTTCGACATTCGACAATGGTGACGTTTAATGAATAATTCCCATATTGTATATGTGCGTTGTGAAACATAAATTTCAAGTTCAAAAATTAACATACAATTACAACAATGTGAAAATACATCAACATGCAAAAGGAAAACCTCAAGCTGAACGTGAAATTGGAGGCGAAGCGTTACATAGCTATAATGAACAGTTTCAGGTCACTATTGCAATGGCTTCCTCAAACTTGAAATTGTACTAAAATATGAAGGTTATGGAGCAGCAGACCACCCCGGAACTATGGAACAAGTGCTGTAAAACATGATGTAATGACTCAGAAAAGAAACCATATCGTATCACTTATTTTCCTCCGCTTTTCTTAGAATAATAATACCGTGAATCAAGGACATGACGTATCAGTATCTCATGTTGTGTGCTTTATATCTTGTAAAACCAAGTTGTCAAAATAGCGAACAATTGGATAAATACATACAATAAATCTTATTTAAAACGCGAAGAATTTTAATAAAAACAATACAAAATACAAAAATAAAACCCTGCCAAAGGTCGATTCTTGTCTCAGTCCTGATGAGGGAGAGAATGATGCTTCTGGTATATTGCGCTATTCCAAGAACAGAGCACTCAGCATTATCAACATAATACATATTCAATACATCCAGCATAAGCAAAGCAGCTGTGAGTTCATACTCGGGTCTGTGGATTATCTGACGCTTCCTCTGATATGGAATAGGTGTTGAGGTAAACACGTTTCGGGCGAGATCTCGATATCGAGGAGGAGGCGTGAGCAGCGTTATTTTCCGTCATCTGCGCTTTGACCGCCTTCAATTCTTCCTCCAAACTGAAAATAGTCCAGGTGTCACGTCGTAATGAAACAAACCTTAAACTGGCAGCGTCAGTTTTCAGCTATGACAAGAATGTCCTATAGTACAATAATATCCTTACCGGTTGAAATCGTTATCTTTCCTCTCAACGGCCGACCTAAGTTCAGCTACTTCCTGCTTCAACTCATCAATGATTGAGGACTTCTTCTTCGAGTCCTGTACTACCCACAACATGCAGTCCCTCATTTTCATCAAAACTGGATTGATATTTGCCTGAAGTTAGGTCCGTTAGTCCACGTTTTGTGCATGAAGTTCATAATGAAACGTTTCAGTACTGCACTTATCAAATACTTTGATAATGTCGTGTATCACTTCCCTCAGCGGTATTCATTTGCTGCTAATCAAGTTTTAATACCGGCTGTATGAATGTTCCATGCTATTTTTAGCGAGATTCGGACGCCTTTGTGGGCGAGCTCACGTTTCGAGGAATTGAAATTCAAAGCAAGGAATTCCTTTCACTATGGGTGTTTAACCGCATGAATGTAATCATGGGTAATTGGTAAACTTATTTAAGGGACTTAGTTATGAGCACATTAATTTCCAAATGGAAATATTTAGCATTCTAACACGCACAACGGATTGCTCAGTTGATATCAGGAAACGACCGCGGCACATATGTAATGTTTCTCTGACCTGGGGCAACATGAAGTTCTGTACATGACTATACCAAAGGGGTCTAAAGAGGCACGAAGGTATTGAGCTTGCTACGAAGGTATTGAGCTTGCTACGAAGGTATTGAGCTTGCTATAAGAAGAAGTACAAAAGCAGTACCTGGTTGGAGGAATCATCAGCAGCGTATCCTGAGTCGGAACTCTTCTGTCGCACAGGATTGTCTTGCAGCGTCTGATTGGAAGGGAGGGTCTGGTTGGAGTGTGAAATAGCCTGGTTCAACTCCTCTTGTGATAAACATGTTGTGTGGCGTCTATTCTCTTCCACTCTCTTCTGCGAATAGTCCGTTAGACATGGGGTGGAGGAGGGTGAACTAGAGGAGAGCGGGGTTACCCCTGACCTCCTGTGAGAGGAAAACATGCCCGCTCTTTGGTATCGACTCTCACACAGATGTATGAGGATCAACGGAACAAAGGATATACACTACGATAGGGGAGGGGCTGTTATAGATCTTCCATAATATTACAATCATGGGAATAACGTCCCGTATTGCCCTAATCGATATATAATGCGTTTGGCAACTTTCTCAATTGGTAGAAGGAATTCTGGCGCACCGATAATTGAATATTACAAAACAGCCAATCGAATCAGGGCGGCAATGCTCATTCAGGAAGCCCTCATACACACAAAATCTCTCCCGAACGCACGAATTTCCACACATTTGATGATAAAATCACCTGCTTCTCCGCCACGTGCATGCTGATTGCGCGGCGCGCAGCAGTTCCAGGCCTGGGTGCAGGTCTCTGGACGGGTCGGTTTAGGGGAACAGTTCTCTTCCCCAGGTTTTGGAGGAAGGAGACAAGCCGGTCAATTTCCTCCTCTTGAATGTCCAGGGAGTTACTGTCTGTCGGCTGAGGAGAAAGGGCGTGTTACAGACACAATTCCTGTCTTCACAAGGGGTACAATGTACATTCAAAGAGGGGTGTGCGTTTTGAAGGTTCTGCCTTTTAAGTGGTTGGATGTGTAGGTTATTGAGGTTGGCATTATCTTGACGTGCCAGAGAGGCTATTGTCCGAATGTGAGGGGGCGTGTCTACTATATGAAATGTAGGTGTGACTCACAAGTCCACGCTACGGCAAGTGCAGGTCATTAGTCCACAGTCCAGTGTTTATGTGAATGAGGAATGCGAAAAGGAATAATTCACATTATGATGGGCTGCTCCCAATACTCCACAACCTCAATTTTCCAGGAAAATCACAACTTACCAGGTATACATGATCGCTCTGCTCCTCAATATCGTCAAGTGTCAAGTTCCGGGGCTGATCTGAGAATTGATTATCAGCTAGAATTCCATTATTCGAGTTGTCAAAATCTTATCGTTACACAAGTGTCAAAGTGAATCATGTAATTGTATGAAGATTTATTAATGTTCCCGGAATGCAACCATTATCATTGTGTCATTTCGACACAAAAGTCAATCTAAATATGTGTCAAGATGGAAGCTTGTGTCAAGATTGATGAACGAATTTCCCGAAATAACACGCATGATTATGATAGCATCCTACTCACCGGTATCAGGATCTGCATCGAATGACACCGATATCTCCCGTTCAGGTGACACCACCTCAATATCGCTATCCTCGGAGTCGAATCTCTCGTCGGAGCTAAGACCTCCACCGCCCGTCGTATCCGAGATGAGATCTCCCTCCGAGATAGCCTCATTCATGAGTCGTATCCACGCGTCCTTCTGGTCAGCGGTGGTGCAACTAAACCGGTAAAGAAGAGGCTGGACCTTGGAGTTATCGGCTGACCGTTTGTTTGAGTTACTGATCACCATGAACACTGTTTTCTCACACATATCGTTCTTCACGAGGCACCCCTTCACTTTGATCACTGGGTACTGGACGTCGTCAAAATTGAGGATCAGTTTATTGTCCTTTTCCTTCAGTAGTAGCATGTAATCATTGTACAGGAAGAGCTGTACAATCTTACTGTTACTGCCCGCCTTCATCGATTGCAATGTCACCTGATCTCGGTGGATGAGTCGACGCTTGTCCGAACTGAGATCAAAGTCCTTCAACTCCCGACTACACCGACCCTTCACCTCAAAACGAGTTTGGAAAAGTTCCAACTCGGCCTTGTTATTCGCTTCCTTCACATAGTTATTGATATACTGTAACGCGTCCTCGATAACAGTTATCGCTTCCTGCAAGCTGTGGTGATCAGGATGATTTTCCGGGGTGTGTTTGAACAGTTTCTTCAGAAGTGGCGGATATTTCGTGAGACGGGTAGCCACGGCTAACAGGAAATCTGGATATGTCCGGCGTCGGCACACTTTCTTAGCCTCGAGTGCCTCCGTGAGCAGTTTGAATGTCTTGCTGTCCTTGCACTTGTCGCGATAGTACTTCTCAGCGATTAGTTTCTTAGCGCCGAGCCGCGCGTACGCATCTCTGATGCACATACCGGCAGCTGAGTTCCCACTATAGTTCCTGATCAGAACATTGCCGATCATGTGGTTGGATTGCGTGGTTTCCTGCACAATGCTCTCCTTGAGTTCAGTGTAGAGCGCAGTGCAGGACTTAAGGAGGTCATCGAGAGCAGGGAACAGCTCGACACATTCTTCTTCGCTGACCAGATCGCGGTCCACCATCTTGCTCTTGAAGATACGGAGCAAAATCTTCAGATCCCTGATGTGATTGTGTTCGGTTTCAATGAGCTCGGATATTCCATGGAGACGTTCCTCCTGCTCCTTCGTCATGACAACACACGGTGACATGCACGTGACACTGCCACGCCAACTATCGTCATCAGAATCGTCCGTCAGGTAGTCCTCTCCATCAGATTCGGTGGGGGATACAGACCGACCAGTGGTCGACAGGGTGTGGTTGTTGTGGTTATCTGTGTTCGTGTGAGGGGCCATGCTCACACGACGGAGAAGTGATGTTTCTGGCTCACGTGATGGAATTCTGCGTAATGCCTGGGGAGTGGGGGACGTTTTAGGGAATATTTGGGGGAGTAGGTGAATTTTTTGGGAATGTTTGTGGGATTGGGGTATGCCCTGTTTGCACCTATCCTTGCCATAGAAGCAGGATGACGTAAAATTTATGCTCGATTTAGAGCACAAAGTTAGGGCACAGCTGGGCCAAAGAGAGCATCATAATTACGTTGAGGGATAGCAGAGACCATTACGTTAACAACTCCTTTTAAGTATGGGAATAATATTCAAAAAATATTATGCGAAATCTATGTTACTGATTCTCTTGCCATCTCAGAAACTCACATTAGACTGAGCGACGTCTCTCAGTTCGCTCGAGTTTGGCCGTTTCGATTGCAGTAACCCAACTGAAATGAGAGCTATTATATAGAAGGACAATAGAGGGAATCAGTAAGTTGGCAGCACACTGTCACGACAAACAAAGAAACAAAACCACCAGAGATAAGGGTCATCAAATTTTCATCACATTTTGAATCTTTTATTTTTCACGAGAATTCTACTTGATACTTTCCAAAGAACTTACGAAAATTTCTATGAAAGTCATACGATCGATCGGTCTTCAGAAGTTGGACATCGTTATTAAACATTTTCTGGGAATCGCGCATTGTCATTGAGAAACACGATATATAGTATGATGTCAGATGATGAGATGCGTCTCGCTGGAAACGATATCGCGTATCGATATAATATGAAAACATGGATGCTAGCTATCATGTTTGTACATACTACTGGACGCTCGGTTTATGTTGTAGTAACATGCACAAGTAACATAATGATACGACTTGGAGTATAATGAAGCACAGATAGTATATAGTAGGTGTGGGAGACTCTCTGTTCATGTGGGTCCTGAGTCCTCCGAGCAGAGGTGGTGAGAGCGGATTGGTGAGGAGGCATTGTGGTTAAAGGCGAGGTTTGAGCGGTGTTAACAGTAAGTGAGTGGTTGGAAGGAGTATATTTCGATGAGAAAAGAGAGGGGGAGTGAAAATTCCAAGAATGGTTTTAAATCCTGCTAAAAATCAATGAGTTGTGGGATATCATTGAAACAATATCGATTTGTACTACGAGTTTTAATTCTGTTAAATATTTGGAGTATTTACATATTAAAATTCCGACTAAAAATTTGAAGATTTGGCATGTAAAAACTGTGGGGGCAGATTGAACTTCTGGAAATATATAGGCATCATGTCACACCATCAA
>CAMPET010000117.1:24395-41330 GCA_946803715.1 Beroe ovata
ACACACACAAACACACCCACAGTACACACACACACACAAACACGATGTCTAGCAGCTACCATCCCCAAGCTACCCCGTGACAGACTATATAAACACACGAGAATCAGCGAGTAGTATTATGATAATGGGGGGGGGGCATGGTTGACTTGCGTCCTCCCTCTCCAGTCTCCAATGTATAATGTCATTACTATAGCCCGTGGCCGCAGATTCACAGGTCCTTGACATAATATACGCGCGCATCATAATATACGAGATTATAATATTCCGGAAATTATTACAATTGGGTAAGGAGAGCTGAGGAGTGGGGAAGGAGAGTGGGGGATCGGGTCTTTTCTCTCATTATAATGCTTGTAACCTAGGAATGTTGCTCTATATAATAGCATTCTGATGCGCGTTGTGACTTGGATAGGCTTGCTGGCTGGCACAAATTGGTGCTACACCAGGAAACGTACTACTACGGATGTGTGTTTGTGTGTGTGTGTGTGTATGTACGTGTGTCGTGTGTGTTTGTGTGTGTTTATGGGTTTGTGTTGTGGTAACGCAGTGGAGCGAGTTATGTGACGGGATTTACGAAAACCGCAGATCGATAATACTGGTATTCGGGGAGGAATGTCGACTGTGTGGACAGAGGTTTGTGAGAGACTGTAGAGGGCGTGCACAAGAGCGATACAATAGGGTGTGAAAAGGGAGGGGGATGCGGTTATGGGCGCGGTCAACCGTAAGCAGTAGAGAGGTGCCATAGTCACAAATGGGGGTAACAATGCGAGGAATAAATTGGAGCATCAAGAACGGTTCGAGAATGATATGAAGCAAGAGCGGAAGAAGTATTGTCCCACCATTTCAGACATGCTAGGATGAAGACTCCCTCCCCCACACATTGTCAGATGATGAATTGTGTCTGAGACGGTTCTCAATAAAACTGCAGAAAGTCTGGCATTAATTCCCTTCGAACACACACACACACGCATATATAGTAAAATATAGTGAATCACCACTATTTAGGGGGGGGGGGTAGATTATGTGTCATATAATATAGATGTGTGATGACTTGGTCATCGTGACCATACGATGAGATGTCATATTTCGCATGTCTCACTCAAATTATGCTCAAGTCGGGGCAAATAAAGCTGAATAATGTACATAATAATGTTGCCATCATGTTATTTAGTAGTAGGCCAAATTTTGAGATGTGATTTCATTGCTCATCCAGTCAACTACATACGAGAGCGAAGCGCTAAGTATAACCGTAATGGGAAAGTCTGCAATTTTCGATTCATCGACCTAGAATTGTGAAACAAAATTGTAGGAAGCTCAATATGATCTGGGAGAGAGGAGAAAATGACAGGATGAGAAATTAATTAGTTATTGGAGGGTGGTCCTCGCATCAATGGCGCACGATCGAAAAATATCGCAATACTCGGATGCAATGTCGTACAATTAGTCGAAAATATGTCACAGATTTAATGAATTCGTCCGCATTTCAGGGAGGAAAAGCCAGAATCCCCCGTATAACGGATCATACAGCAAATTCACAGGTGTGACACCACTTTTACAGTGTAGTTGGGGATTACGTCATGGCCCATGGTTCAGTAATCAGTACTGATTCAGCACAATCACTGATGTGTCAAGACTCTCTCTTGAGTCTTGACACATGAGTGTCGCACCTGCCTACCACTGACGTGGTGTCACGTGATGAGCAAGTGGTGTCACGTGATGAGCAAGATCAGTGACCACGTGCCATATCAAATCACTGTATATTGGTAGCTATCTGTGGCATTAATGTGGAACCGTGGATTCGAAATTGAGGACCAGGGGGAAAGATAGGATTGGGAGAGAGAGAGATGCAGATAGTGGAAATCGATCCTTTCCTCTTAAATCTCGGGTAAAGAGAAGTTCTGGTATTCGATGCCATGTCAGCAAAAGCACATACTACAACCCTTACTCCAAAAACAAAAACAGGGCCGCAAAAGAACCGGCACCCAAATAAATCCAATATACTAATATGCGCATGCCTCCTAATATATGGCACATATATCACTATTCTGTGATTAAAGGAGGAAAAGTGGCTGCGGTAAGCACACGTCCCACGCAAAGCTTCTCATATCGCTATGGAAGGTGAAGTGGGAGTATTTAGGATAGCTGTTTACAAAGTCTAAATAATAATCTCTACGCAGACAAAAGTAGGCCGATTTCACAATCAGGAATAGTGGAGACGCACGTATAAATGTTTCTCCTACGATACACGTTCTCCTAGACAAGAACGACAAGAAAGGAGGGATTCGGCAACATGTAAAATAGTGAAATCATGGAGCGATACTTTAGATTCGAGCTTTAACACCCCGCAGTCCACACTAATGCTCAGCCTAACATTATCAGGGTGTTATAGCTGAGTACATGCTAGAAAAGTACGCATATTGGGTCCATTTTTGTGCGTATGATTCTAGTGTCTGAATTAACGTGTTGAAAATTCTAGTATGGTGGGAACATTTTTCGTGTGAAATCATTGCACAAAAATGAATCTCGAGTATGAAAAGTGAACATCCGCAACATTGGTGCACCTCAGGGTATCAGGCAATAGGCACACTAATGACTAAAACTAGCTGGTGGACTATAATGGTGAAGCTCAGCACAAAGCACTGGGGATTATCCATATCGCTTACAGCGGGAACATGTATCAAAGATCAAGAAGTCTCGCTATCAGAATTCGGAACAAATGAAAATCTCAAGTTATCTCCCATATATACCGGTTTTGCTCCCAGGAGGAGAAGGAGGCGATATCGGGTAGAGGGAACTAAGTCCTATCAGCGGTGCAAAATGATAGTACACAACTCTTTGTGAAGCGGGGACAGTACCAGAGATGAATAAAGGAAGGAATAAAGGTCACTGTATAGCTGCTGAGGGCAGAACAATGTATAAATTTCTACAAGGTGCAAATGAAACGGTTGAGAAAGAATAGTTCGAAACAAATAGCTAGAATAATAACATGGGACGGTGTCCCAGCGATGTCTCAATGGAGCATAATTAGAACACTTGTACAGCAGCTGACATTCAAATCACCAGGATATGCCAAATTGTCACAATCTCTCAATCTCCCCAAGCGCTCCAATTGATTGCACCGTATCTACCACACATGCTCTCATCAAGGAGTAATAATATCTTGGAAGCAGGACGAATAGGGAGTTCCTGCTCCTCAGTTTATGGTGTGGCTGTATCACGCATCATCACACACAGTGATTCAATCACACATAGTCACTCCATGAAGCTCACACATCTCACCCTCACTGTACTTCACCCAGAGAACCACACCCACTGAGACTTGCAGAGTCAGACTAAGTATACACTTTCAGGCCAACACAAATTTTACCAAACTCCTGATGTGAGACACGACGAGACGAAAATCTGGCTCAAGATTGGCGGGAGAAAATGTATGAGACTATTCAGATTGGCGGGTAATGGCCTCCTTAAATATTGCAAGAATAATGAACTCAATCATTGAAAATGTAATGAATAATGTTGAGAGAGAGGGAGTGCAAATGAGATTCAAATAACATACATGAGTCATGGATTGCTTTGGGCTAGATGGGGCATTGTACATACAGCAATTGGGGGTAGACCAGACGATAACTTCATTAACATATTCAGTGTGAACCGCTTGATACTTATAGTGGTTATCAGCAGTAATCGTAACCCCGTGATGTTACTGATATAGAATATACGCATGCAAATACTGGCGCACAAACACGAATTCAGACAGACAGAAAACCATACTAATACAGTCAAGACACATTATTGCAGAGCACTTTATCGACAGACAACGCAAGGACAGATGACAACAAACAGGAAGATCTTTCTGCAGAGACTGAATCACAGACTCGGATAAAACGGGGTTTTGTACTCCAAACACTCAGGAAGAGACAACCCTCTCACCGTTCAGTTTCGTACTGAGTAGTGAGTACTATGCAGGGTATCCGGTATAGACAGTAGTCACTGTGGCATGAGTTTCTACAGGATTGAGCCAGGTGGATACCTATTCGCCAGTTCATACGTCATAAGCATTGCATAGGACATATAGAGCTTTTCACTTGTCAGACGGAAACAACAGATTGAAAATGAAGCTTCGGGCAACAGAGATCTATCCGTAGGCTATAATTATTGTTTATTCAATGAATAATGAAAATTAATTAAGTGGAATGCCGGATACATCGTTGGCACCAATGATATGAATTTTAATTTACGGCTATTCAATATATACTCGTAAAACGTACGTATTACAACGATAAAACAAAGTATACACATCAGAAGTAACTCTAGAAATATTAACTAATGATAATTACAATATTAATAAATCACATAACATCCTGCATTTCAGGGGATATGTGTGATAAGTAATATGTGGCCGAGCTTGTCATTGCGGATTTTTGCGCGATTTTCACACAAATCACGCGATGAAAAGCAAATTAGGCCGCGGAAAGAAATGAAAGGTTAAGGACAAATTAATTCAATTTGTTTCGCGATTACGGGAAACGCCCACCTAAGATATTCGCGACTAAACATAGCTATATCGCGGTTGTGTACAGGGGGGGAGAAGAAGAACACAGAGTGTATAAAAAGCAGGGAATGCAGATAGTGATCTGATGAAGGAATCCAAAAACAGCAAGTGTTATCGGCATTGAGAAGAAAACGCACGCTTTCCATAGCACTGTATATTTAGAGAAGCGTAAATTTGAAATCGCGGCACACGTGCCTAGTTTTGGTACCAGAACACATCTCGATAGCTTCACACGACACGTCTAATACCGGGCACCTGTCGGGTTACGGTTCTCGGACATACACGTGGTCATACACGTGGACATACACGTGGACATACACGTGGTTTAAGGAAAGGTAATAGGTACCCGATCTATAACGCATGTCCTGAGCCCAAATTAGAACCCAAACAATCGAGCTAGAAACACTTACAACTGCATTACCGCCCCAGTACTTTATATTTGTACAAGGCACGAGAGATGGATATACCCCGCCCTATTATAGATCTAGAAATATTGCAAATATTTCCCGTGTCTTTGAAGGGAAATAGACAAAAAGGACCGGTACCTATATTGATACGAATTACCGATATATCTGTTCCAACATCTAGCTGAATCAGTAATAGTTTCCTGAATCCAAGACACGTACAAAAAGTGTATCATGGTATGCGGGAAGAATTAGTTCGCCCTGTACTCTGTGTATAATAGGGGGGGTCTCCAATCTTCATTCATCCCTGTAATTGAGTTAGACCGCATCCCCTTCCCTGGGGATTATATCCGATATGGAGTGTCCGTCCTAGCTGCTGCAGTACATCATCAGGATTTGCGAACAAATACATTGAATATCGGGGATGTAACAAATACCTAATGTGATAATCCCGGGCGTTGGGCGGATTTGATGAGTTTCCAGATGGGAAATAAATATTTGCCAAATTAGGGCAGACATTCGGCGCATTTTTGATAGTATTAAAGCCGTATTCAATCATCGAGTGGGGGACATAATCCATACCTTGTGACATCGCACAGCTTTCATAATTATACAGTGACGATAATAAGTAGAGCCAATTCTTCCTTTCAAACGGAGAAAAGAAGTCTTAAGTAGTGTTACTTAGTGTTTGGATCACACAGACTGATCCAAAAAATGGCGGAAATAATTGCTAGAGCAAAAACATGAGCAATATCCGAGTCACTCTAAATTCTAAAGAATCTTGCCTAACACCCGTGTTCGAAACGGTCCAGGATGCATCTAACCAGGAAGTACGTCGACATTGGACAATGTGCCAAGGCGGGATAAAAATAAAGAGAGGTAGGATAAGAAGAGGTAGGTATGCACTGAATATATGTGTGTGTGTGTGCGTGCGCGTGTGTGTGTGTGTGTNGTGTGTGTGTGTGTGCACATATATATCCCCACGTGGCTAGTGGCTACTGCAGCTGAAGTGAGACACGATCTCTGATGCTCGCAGCACCGAGGACGTGGGGGGAAGAAATGTGCTACATTCCTGGGATTATCTCCCACTTGATAAATCCCCGTAGTAAAATATATAGTCTCGAGGAAGTGCGAGAGAGAGACAAATAAAAATTATGCCGAAAATTCTTCTAAGAATAGATCTGCCGAATGTCGCGACTTTCTCCGCGAAGTCTTCAATATGAGAGCTTGCGCATGATAGTTCCATGTGTAGCGACAGAAATAATGAGAGTTTATTACTACTATCATACAGCTTTCTCTGGAGCAGGCGTATTCCGATGCTAAGTTTTGTTTAGTGCTAGGTGCTAAGACTAACCATCAGTAGAATTGTTCTTTCCGACAAGTTATGTAAACGCACGCGCCATGAACTTCAGATGACTGCTGCAGAGGAATGCTGCAGGAACTATGACTTGAGTAGCTGTCAAGGGAGCAGTGATATTGCAGCCCACAAACTTCCCATAACTGCTGATTTGGATTTTTGCCAAAACGGAACAGCTATTGTGGAGGGAGGGGAATTTTCAGGTGCACTATAAACAGAGCGTTGAGTGATGCTATGGAAGAATTATAATTCGCATAATCTTTCATAATGAATTCTCTTCGGGAAGAAATAATATTGCACAAACCAATCCGAGCAAAAGAGAAATGATTTGTTGGAGCCTCATTCAAATAACCAGGCCCTCTGCCTCAGGTTGAATGATACACATGCAATAATGGCCCCCATCTTAAAGCAACACAAACAACAACAACTGTACAGTCTGTGCCCCCTCACCAAAAATCAGACTACGGTTTTCCCCCATAACTCTGAGATAGCAGTGTGAGGAAGAGGCCCGTGTTATTGTTGTGACTATGATTGAGAATTAGTTAACATATCGGGTGTGTCATAATACCGGCAATAGGGAAAATGTCACCAACCACGACAGTATAATTTCCAGTCCAATTTGGGTAGAGAATAGATTATGGAAAATATTGGAAAGTCGAAAAATTTGGAAAATGCCAAAGCTGATCAAATGATTTGCGTGAATAAGAGCGTGATTCTATACTGTAAACGTATTAACAATCCGTTGAGAAAGTAATGCGATTTGAATAAACAATAGCTCTGTCCATAGGTAATATGGAGTCCACTATTATAGGTAAAACCCTTCTTCCTCCTTCTATAGCTGTCGGTCATCCTTAACTCGATCAAAGGGGAGGATTTGAAAGGCTTTCAGCATAATAAACATATTACAATCGGAATCTAGTCATTCCACCTACTCAAATTATAAACAACGCCCTAATGTCTCGGCTAAAATTAAACTCTAAATTAGGCTGGGGAAGGATATTGCTCTCGCAGGCCGCAGTTATTGCGGCCTGCGAAGATACAATATTCGTATGGGTAGCAAATGAAATGAAACCGTATAAAAATAGCCCATATAGTGTTGTAGGAGTGCGCAGTGCGTGTTCGTGGGAACGTATTTGGTGAGCAGTGAATGAAAAATACATCGTATACATTGTACAATGTACAAAATATGTACATGGAATTATGGCATTGAGAATACATGTCAATAGATTGAGAAGGTCCAGTCGGGAACCGTTTTCCCACGAATAGCAAAAGAACGTGCTGCCCTTCGAAATAACAGATTGATAAGATAAAAGTTATAAGCATAAAGCATTCAAGTTGGAAAAAAGTAAACGGTAGATTCTCAGGTGGTGATCTATCCAATTTTTTTCATAATATTGTTTTTAAAATTCAAAATTTCAAGCTGATTTGATGATAAGGACCGGCTTATCTCTCGTTTTTTGTTACGAAAAACAATGCCGACAAACAAACAGACAATTGATTGGGCATATATTACATTTGTAATTATCGCAATGATAAGCGACTCACAGTATGTTATGCTCTTATGTGACTTCTTCTCCTTGGGGGGCGGGCTGGCGTCCAACATAAGCTCACTACATGTCTTGTGAACCAGGAACTCGCAATCTGAAAATATAGTGTCAACAGTTAGAAAATAGCTTCCAATTTCGCACTCGTACCCCATGATTCCCCAATAATCCCCACGTCCCCAATTCCCAACTCCTCCCTCACCTAAACTACTTTTCCTTTGGTCATTCCTCCTCAGGGAGAAAATACACTCGAGGGATTGGGCACGGTTGCGTCTCTTGAGAAACGTCATGGGGCTGCTTTTGTACAGCTCTGGACTCATTCAGAACAATAGTATATAGTGTGCTAAAAGGGGCGGGGTGAAAGTTGAGTAACGAACTCGGGCAAACAGCCAATAAACCAAAAACAGGCATCCAAAAATTGTGGGTGAACAGTAGTATGATCGAAATTGGCACAATTTGAACAAGGAAATCGTTGTTATCTCGATCAACGATGATATCTCGGCGATCAATCGAAAGGAAGAGAATTTATCGAGAAAATTTAGGAGGGGGAAACGAGAAATCCGATCATAAATACGGGCAACATTATTGTGTCCGAAACAATGTGGTGATCAATAGGCATTGTGGCGAGGGGAAGTACAAATGATCAGACATCGCTGTCGATGGGATAATTAGCGTTATTCAGGTGGCCGTACTGACATAGGTATTCCTATAGAGATGGGAGGCGCGGATCCGGGAAGTGGAGTGATCAGTTGCTCAAAACACTCTGAGAACTATTAGAACAGAGTCACGTGCATCCCATTCACAGGGGGGGGGGGNGGTGAACTTCCCCATATTATATACAGAGAGTGGAGAAGTACCGCGACTTTCCAAGGAACTCGACATGCCGCGTTCCTTGGAACGTAATATGTTAGCCCCAGAGAAAAGCAACGTCAAACATGTAAACAATAGCAACAATCCGCTGCAGATCCGGTTGCTTTAAAACAATCTATTTTTAACTGCGCCGTTACGAAAGCATTAACGGTGACGAAACATTAGTTTCTCCTAAATGACCAGTTCAATATGCCTGAAACTAGCGAGTGTTACAAGTACCACGTAATATAGCAGGTCATGTGACATAATAGAAGTGGTCATGTGACAATCAACTATACCACTATATGAGACACGTGACCTATTTATGGCTCAATACTGTCAATGGGCAGAATCTATCACACTTCCACAGGATATTATATATTCTTCATGGAAACTATCGTGGAAATACTCTATCATGGAAAATGGAAATATTCGCCAGAAAACGAGACCAAACAACAGACAAATAGGTGAAAAACAATCAGACTCACATGGAAGACCTGATCTATGCACGAAAACAACCTGGTGTCTCTTAGCAACCGAACTCGAGGTCAGAGCAACTGAGCAACGCTTGGTAGTGAAGGCTGAAGTTCTGTTTAAACAGACAAAAACAAACATGCGTCTTTCGACGGAATATGAGATGAAATGAAGATCTAGCCAATGTCAGACATCTCTTTTTCCGTACACTGAGATACATAATAGCTGCATAAAGAGCATCTGCGTGGTCAATACAAAACCAGCTAACGTCCTATCAGAATATTTTGGGTTTATGTGGAACAGTCACGAATATATGATGAAGTAGATGGCGGATCACTAAGCCATCTCTACGACTCCGTGTTATCTATCCTAGGTGTCAGATCGCATCTGATAGGGTCTCATGTCAGTTAGAGAGGTGCTATACCGAGATTATTGATATAGAGCTGAAGCGGTCAGATTTCCCACACGCTACAATGCTACACCGAGTGAGAAGGAGCAGTGGCAATGTGCATGTTGGGCGAAATATAAGAGGAGGACACGATGCATGTCATGGTCTCTGAGGAATGTCGACCAATAAAATGGTATAACATGGTATCAGGTTTAGAGGTCAGCTTTCATATCAGACATGTTTTTAATCAGACAAGTTTTTAAGCTAGACAATAATGTTTCAAGTGTTATCAGGAGCAGCGGTTAGGCCACATTTAGATAATTATCACCTCAAATTCATTAAGCATATGTCTACTATAGCTGATGCACATGTGGGTTTAGGGTTTATGAATTACCTCAACAACATCACTGATAAGCGTTACAATTCAGTAATTGGAACACTCAGACCAAGGGCTCAGCCAGTAGCCACTTTTTCAATGGTTTCACAACGCACTCATACCAGATATTTGGGAATCGGACCAAAACGTGCCCACAATACAATGCGTGTTTTATCAGGTTCTATATCAGGCACAAGTGCCACACTTCATTTGTTGAATGAGGATATTTATAACATGAGCTGGTCACAAGATAGGAGGAAATGGGTCTATACAACCGATAGCGACAAGCATCGCCATTCCGTTCTGCGCGCGGCTTGCATCAGCGGTCTAGCATCGCCAGACAACGAAAATACTGAATAAGTATTTCTACCTTCAAAGGGAGCTGGGGGATAATATATAGTGTAAGTGCAAGAGATAAGTGAACCTGGTCCCTTAAACATTTAATCAATGCTAAACCTGCTTAAAAAAGTGTCTTGACAAATTTGATTCGTCTTATATGAGTCATATTGTAGCCAGAGACTATAAGCCATATCCCAAATAACAGATCGCAGCGGTCAAAGACAAATGATATCATGCTATTATACGTACTCACGACAAATCAAGACGGGCTAAGTTCGATAAATTGTTCATTTCAAGAAGTTTCGATGAAAATGGAAGAGGAAATGAATCCATTCAAAAATTAAACTGCTTCAGCCGTGCGTGACTAATAAAATGTGTGAATTGGGGAAGGAGAGCGAATGGCTTGACTCACGACTGATATTGTGCTAAATGAATGATGTCCATCCATCCACACAGAGATTTCACACGTCACAGACAGACAGACACGCACACATACCTACACAACTGGGGGTACAAGTCACCCAATAATTGGATATCGTTTGACAGACTCTGTTTTTGAACATCTCTCTTATAAAAAAGAAATACGATAACACGATAATAATACGATAATAAGTACAAAGGGTAACAAGGATCCGCAGGTAACAAGGATCCGCGGCTCGCGGGATTAAGGATATGACCTCACTCCGTAGATATCACAGATAACAATGACGTATCCCGTGATTAGAGTGACGGTATATGGTTTGTCCACCACAATTTACTGCAGATGTAATCTAGTACGGAAAGATATTACTGGATACAGGATGCGAGCAGCTGCACCAGGTGGCAGATATGATCACGACAAAATCAAGGAAATTCCACATCGAATTGATCTAGATCAAAACCCATCATTTTTGCGGGGCACCAATTTTACATTTTGAGGAAGTCGTGAAAAATATCGCACGTGAAATTATCTGGTTTCAAAATTGACCACGTGCGAGATGTGAATTGGGATTCAATCGGTGTTTCCGTCGCCTACAATCAGGATGACAGTAGAATGGAGAACTGCAGTCGCTGTATAGGGTATGACATTAATCATTTGTCTGGTACCCCAGGTTACGACGAAATCTGAATGAAGCTGGTATAGGAATCGCTAAACTTGAAACTGACTCGTTGAAATCGTACTCTGTTACAGGATCAATTATTAAACGAATCAAATGATAAGTGACAAAATGACAGTTGTAACCACCAGAATACGTAATGCGTCGACAATAGGTGCCGAAATTCGTAATGCTACGCGACGGCGATCAAATTAAAAATACTCAACCACCCCCTGTACGCGCGGGCACGTTNTGGCTACTGTTGAAGCGGCGCGATTGAATTTTGCTAGAAAAGCTGCGCAAAAGTACTAGCAAACGTGCCCGCGCGTACAGGGGGTGTCAACGTATCGTTATGTTACGCAACACTCATACCAAACGTGCCCTATATCAATGAGCTACGTCACTGCATTCATTATAGTTGGAATGATGAGAGACGTGAAAATTGATAATTCAATAATTCGTACCACGGGACCTCGAACGTACCTGGCATCGGCAGTACGTCATGTGTGATCAGGGTTGCAAATTGACAATGACAACGAGTTGAACTGTGACATGGGAAAACGCATTCACTGCAGGGGGATGACATACATACTGCGAGCATGGAATGTTGAGCACTGCGATCGCATCTTGGATAAAAGCCCCGGAATTTTCCTGTGCGGATTCTGTGTTATTGGACAAAGGCTAAGCAAGATTACAACTGACGTGGAGGGAAGCTTTCTGCTGTACAGTGATAGACCTTGAAGAGATGGACAAAATAGATAAGTGTATCATGGAGTAAATGTAGAATGTATTATAATGTACGAGTAATGTACAATGTGCACTTCTTTTGGTCCAGATAAATCAAAAAACGAAAAATAAACACAGAAAAGTTTTCTCATCAATCATTTTCAAGAATGCGACTTGATAACATGAAACAGACCGCGGAGCGCAACTTTTCATACCATCCATATCAGAAATCAGACTCATTTTGACGCTGATTGGTTCAAGAATATCATCGCCGAGCGCTTGCCAAAGGCCCACAAATACAGGAATTGTTCCATATTATACTTGCCTGATGAATCACACACAATATATTGGCAGAGTGGAGGTATAAGTGGCGCCAATGAGTCTTCCGAAACAAGAGGGTTTTGAAAATAAAGCTTTTGTAATCTAATTTCATAATATGTGTGATAAGAAGTGACAACTTTCAAAATGCATCACGACCCGTAGGCATACATGGATGTGTGTGTGTTTGTGTGTGTGTGTGTGTGTGTGTGTGTGTGTGCGTGTGTAGAAAATTGTCCTACTGACAAAAGCAGGGGGGTTAATACTAGCCGTTTTATTTTCAAAAACAATACTCTATGGAGTAAATCGACTAAGCCGCGCGAGGAGCAGTACTCAAGTTGTGTGTCACTATATACCAATATGGATAAAAGCCACACAAACATGAGTATCACTGAGGACATTGTATCCCTTATCTCACACAGACACACGTGTGTATCGTGATTGTGTCGCATATGACTGTCACGTATCCAACATGAACTCTCGTAACAAATCCCGAGCCAGTGCATGCATGAGGTCATGGAATGTGTGACAATCCTACAGAAACCCAACTCTATGGATGTGATCAGTGCAAAGTGACAGAACACCGCGGTCGTCTGATGAAGTGTATGTTTTATGAAGGAGCAATGGATCATAACCGGACTATTGCGGGAACAGCCAAGGTTACTGTAGGATGTAAAAACGTGGTTTTGATTACGCTGAGCAACCGATGAAGGATTACAGCCTGAGAACACTGTCACGAGGAAGTTACTCGAAGGAGCAACATATATAAGCAACAACAAGAGCAACAACTGATACTTAAAGGAGACGATCTGAGTGATGGCAGCCCGGGTATAAATACACGATGCAACATTTATATAACTGCATGACCTATTCCTTGCATGTCAAGCGTTATGTTTGGGCACCTAGCAACAGTCAAATGCTGCTAGCTACGTAACAAAGCATTCATTCTTATATAATTGGTCTGTTTGGAAACTATCAAGTTGCACTAGACGCCCCAAATTGAGGCAAATTACGCCATCTTTTTGAGCTGAGGTAAGTTAAAAGTTACAAGAGATGCGGACCTGATATGAGCTCTCATAAGGACCAAACAGCACAAGGTATGCCTGGTAAGATGAGAATCATGAGTATGTGTCCTTGAACGTGAGACATAGCAGTTCAAATGGTGTGACAGCAGCATTAATATTTCAGAATTTAATCAAGTCATATCACATAAGTAGAACAATGTGTGAATCGTATAAGATCGACCACCATGCACCGCATAGTTCTGAGACGACAGTTTTTGAAGGGCGACGAATATATAATTTCTAAAATTAGAACACGAAGCTCGTGACATGAGTATATTTATAGGTAGCAAGTGTCAAATTCAAATTGAATTCATGTCAACTACAATACTGTCATCATCTATGATTATGGAGAGACAGCAACAATCAACATTCACATTGCAAATTGATAAAAAGCAGACGTTCAATTACAGCGGACAATTGACATATGTTCGGGATTACATAACACAGAGCTGAACAATGGAAAATTACGCAATTGACAATTTGACATCGTTTGAGGTATATTTGACATCGTTTGAGATAGCCAGTACTGGAGATAAAACAGCTCGTTATTCCGCTACTTCACTCGCGCAGCTCTTATTTATGGGAGGGGTGACACATGAAAATGACATCCTCCTCGCGGCGAAATTGGAAGACTCAAATTCGGCTATAGGATGGTATCCTACTATTCTGAGGTATAATCTATCCTTAGGTATCATCAATCATTGATATTTGGAAACTGGAAATGAAGCAGATCAAATATCACAAGGCGTAGCCCCTGCAGTAATCGTTTGACGCTGCGCGAATAATCGATAATGTACATGAACGATAGGTATCAAACATTGGAATTCCATCGACATCCAAAATCGCATTATGGGCTGTCAAATTCTAATAAACCTTTACACGTGCAAAATAACAATCGTCGGAGATCCTGTGATAATCACATATCAGAGTGGTCAATGGTCATGTCAAATTTGAAAATCCTCTGGAACCGATAAAAGTTCCAGATCAGTCCAAAATTCATTATACTGATCAGTGCTCAGTAGTGGACCTGAAGGCTGATCATCTTGTAAGTGGAATTAACCGTGGTTCATGATTGAGCACTTCTCATGGGCCTATCAGTTGGACAGTATCCAATCTGTCGAAATTCGACTCATGGGTCGTTCATCAAAATTACTCCAATTATCTTATGACAGTTTCATAATTCGGATCTCAGCTACCATAAAGGTTTCAGTGCTTTTCATTTGGGTTCATTCAATCAATTAAAGTGTCATAGGTGACAGCAGATGCAATGGCATGTGCTATAACAGCGATGACCATTGACCATATTCTAAAGTTGACCATATTCAACTACTCCTTCAAGAACACAGTTATAGAGTAGAGTTAGGAGCTTTGGAAGCAACAGAGCAACAACCCCTGATGATACCCTTGATATGCTCAACTTTAACATAGAGAGAATGGTAAAGTTTCATCGTATTGGAAAACAAGGCACAATTACAGATGGTCTTACAGCAAAAGAGGGGGTCGACAAGCTAATCAGTTAATTATTGTGACTGGTACTGAATGGTACCACGATAGACTCAGCTGCCAAGTTCAATAATGGCAAATTGAAACTTTATCGAGGAGAATTTCCAATATTTCAGGAGGAGTAATTTGGACGTAGTCTGAATGGAGACTTGGATGAGAAAGTAAGACAGTGAGAAACTTTGTACGAGCTCAGGAAACGCAAAGAGGAAGAAATCGACAAAAATCTCGGATAAAAAAATACACTTTGAGTAGGAAAATAACACAGATCTACATAGTCGTGACAAAATATGAGGAACAATCAAGAGTGATGAAAGAAAGAATGCTGGCGTGAAGCTGTTCGTCTTTCCTGTGGAATTTGACAGTGAGTAAAATGATAAAGCGCGATAATTAGCAGATTACACACTGTCAAATCCTTCACATGATATAATTATATACACAGCTGATATTGGAAACGAGATTTGACAACCTATCATAGAAAACGTGACATCGCGCATGTCCGTTGCATGATATGATTCTATAGAGTACTTAACGAAAGGAGATCAGCCGGACTGGCTAATGAGTTAATGAGGTGCTAATTATAGCGAAAAGATCGCGTTTACGAAGTATGACAAAACGTCATAGTTTCTATGATAGTGGAACACGTAACAATCCTTGGTACACATTGACAGCTCGACTTAAATACTATTTCACGCGCTTTGAACGCTATTATACTTCAATTATAATTTATCCGCGTTGACGTCAAATACTGCACACACTCTGTCGTTAACAATCACTGTCACACGCAAAGTACGTCTCAGCTACGCACTGCATGCTGTAAATGTGAAACTCATTGTTGAAAACGAGACATACAGACAAAATTTTCAAGTAACAAAAATAGTAACTAGGACTGCTCTATTGTGTCTTTGAACGCCCATTTGAATTTAAAAATTCATCATTGGTGCACAAATAATGCTCGGTGCTTACTGAAAATAGTAGGGCATAATGGGAAGACTAAAGAGACAATGAACCGGGGGCATTGAATGATGTCGTGCCATTCTGAGTGTACCTAAAAAGAAGTATGGTGAATATCAGGATTTGTACAAAAAAGGAGCAATGTGACGTTGCATCAACCCTACCACCGACAAAACGGCTCATACACAAGCACACGCGAGCCGATAATGCAGGGAGAATGTTGTTGCTGGCAACAGACATGACATCATACGAGCAGCTCGTTTGACTACGTGTGCTGCGAGGAACAATATGTGCGAGATCAGGGAAGCCTGGGAAAATCACACATCATGATAAGAGCTAACAGGATATTATATATTGTGTGACATCACTCAAGATTCCACAGTGTGTGTGTGTGTCATGTGTTACAAGTGGGGGCTACATAGGGCGGTACTACGACGATTAGAGCAGAGACTTATTCGGGAATTTCTATTTTTGGTAACATATCTGCAGAGGGAGGAAAAGACAACCATGTGCTATGACGTCAATGCCAAGCTCGTCAATATATTTGCCTGAGGCTAGGGAAATTGGAGATGGTTTATCAATATTTCTGATAAGGAAGTGTGTAAATGTTGAATCTTGATTCCCGTATTAATCTGTCGTCATAACTGCAAGGAGGTTGTAGGGATGTCCCGTCACAGATAAGATTGCCACAACGCTCTTTTCTCGAAGACGTCATTGCTTATTGTCATGAGAAGGTGCAAATATGTTGCTAGCATCACGTTCAATTGTTACTAAAAATAGTAACAAATTAAATGTTCATAACGGGAATATTTTGGGCTCCTATATTTGTTTGTTTAAATCCGAACACAGTCTTTGAATCGGGAATCTCTTTGCAACATTGTTCTATGGAAAAAGGAAGTGCACAACTACTTTATCAGCATATACAGTATACACCTACCACGAGCGTGCTACACTGCTACGAGAGAACACGCGGTTTGTGTGATTGTGTGTGTGTGTGTATGTGTGTGTGTGTGTGTG
>CAMPET010000117.1:58530-79548 GCA_946803715.1 Beroe ovata
TGTGTGTGTGGGTGTGTGTGTGTGTGTGCGTTTGTGTTTGTGCGTGTTTGTGTGTTTGTGAACTGTTAAGGAAACTCCTGCACGCTGCCGACACTGGTACTACATCATTCAAGGCAAGTTATGTGTGTGCGGGTATATTTCACCTACAAGATTTCGTCAGTTAATTTCACAATATCCTAATTTTTCAGGGGCTGGAACCTAAGTGATCCGTATATTATAATACGGCATTTATTCTAGAATAGGGTCTGTGAGACTCGATGTGTGGGTTATAACGAGTAGGTAATGACAGCAGTAGGCTTAGTTTTGTGATAATTAAATTATCCTTTCAAAGATACCGATTTTCATCAAAAAGGAACGGATGAAATATAGAAATTTCATTCAATTGAAATAATGCAATGGATAGACAGATCGAAACAGACCATAGCCTAGAATAATGGATGCTAATGGAAACTCTCTCCGCGTCAACACCATACTCATGCGAATTTTAGATCACTGCATTGAAAAGGGAATCCATTATCGAAAACATTTAATTGGGATTTGGGTGATGCTAAGCAATAGCATGTAGTCACAACGCTGTAATGCATAATGGTGATCGGGGCTCCCAATGGGAAAAGGGCGTGGCCCAAACACACATAGCGGCTACACTTACAACGCAGTTAGAGGGGGTAAACCGTTGGAAAAACGAACAATAAAACGGACACAACATATCAACAGACCGACCAGGAATGCTCTCTTCACAACTTGTTGACAAGGAACGCACACATCATCCTGCGATCGTACTCTAGCTTTCTCAATAAACGATCGGGCAACGCAGGGAATGATCATCTTCGTTTCCTGCTTCTCCGCGAAAACGGTATGCGAGGCCGGAGTTGTAGGATGTGGCTGCGGAAGCCAAGAAAATCCCACAAATATGTGATGAAAATACAAATTTGAAAATAATCATCGCGCGCGCACACACGGAGCTCGACGAGCGGCTAAATAACGGACAATGTGCTGCCTAATTATCATAGTTTTTGTGTAGTTTTCGGGAATGGGAGCCCTAAGTATGCAGTACTATATTATAAAGACGTGATTTCTTCGGTTATCATACTCACTACTCAGTACTACGTGGTGAGAAGAGGAACATAATGAATTGTCATCACGCGGTTACAAACAAGCTAGAACGGCGTTTACCAAAGAATGGTCGGTATAACACATAACGAGCAGGATATGACATATAAAGTTGTAATTAGACGTAGACAGCAAGGAACTGTATGAGAGTTAAAACCCCTCGCGGAGATGGAAAAGAGGGGAACAGAGAAGAACAATTATCATTCCACTCGGTATGAAGTGATGATGATATATTGTAAAGCAACTCTTATAGCAACAACAGCTTGAGTTGCTAATAGTCAATGTGCTCCATGTTTAATTGCTGTATAGCGCAATGAGGCGTGAAGCAACCTCAGTATGGGCAGGCCTCACCGGTGAGGTAGGGACCCGTATGCGAATGTAAGAAGAGTAGATTATAATTCGGTCATATGAATACCAACAACGACACGATTATATGCCGTGAGAATTTACTGTGTTGCGGATCGCAAAGGGTAACGAATAACTTGCACTTACATGCGATTAAAACTGCAGTACGACAAAAAATCGCGAGAGTTATGTAAGTTTGGAGTTATGTAATTAAGTTTAATGCATTGAACCTGGTTCAGAGAGCAGCAGCAAACCGCGGGAGGCTCTCAGACGTTTTTTAACTACACAATAGTACAAAGGTAGCGTAAATACCTCGTGTAGCAGAAATTGTGATGTTTAAATTGGGATACTTTTCCAACTTTTACACAATACACACTCATGGCGTTAATTTTTACCTCCCGCTCCAACTACGGCCCTGTAGAGCTCATATACTTGCCGTGAGACCGCACCAAATCACAGACGTCAGACAGCTCTTAGGGTACCGAGATAGGGCCAAAATTCGATCAAAAGCCCCTCAATTTCACAAAATTTTCCGCCAAATTCTCAACCAATTCCTGCCCATTGTGCTCCTTCGGTCTCGCATGTTCCTGGATCACGCTTGTCTCTGGGATCATCAGTATATACCGAGCTAACTATGAAGCTTGTACGTGGTCAATACAAAGAAATCGTTTTTGTCCCCAACAAAGAAAAGATTGCCCAGGCCTCGCGCGCGAGTGGGGCTCCATATTACCTTCATTAACCAAGAATTCAACATGTGTTTGAAAATATGCAATGTGTTCCCGAATAAATATATTACGTTAAATAAAATATATGTGTTTTCTTTGCCACATATTATCATATCATCGTAACTTCAACACCCAGTCAAAGCAGATTTGTCGTAACCTTCGGATGCGGCCCCTTTCTCGCACATATTGCGTGCCTTCAGATTCAGTGGCTTAATCAAAAACTGTTACAGAACGAAAACTATAACAAACCCCACACGCGATAAAAGGAGCAACGCCGCAGACTAAAATCTAAAGGTGCATATCTTTAGAATCATATATGGTGGTGCACCTAGAGGAGAACATGATGTAGTAGAGGGTCATGCAGCGGGTCACGGTTACCGAGATGTGACATCCCCCGGCCCCCTCCCCTCCTTTTGCAACATCTAATATCTGCGATTGGGAGACACATGACTTTATCACTGGGGGGACGATATTAGATTGCTTTTCTATAACACATGTTATTTGTAAATTGTCGTACTGCTGGTATTACACCCACACAAATGCAAAGCAGTCCCCCTCACTAGGATATAATATGCAAAAACAATCGAAACGTACCTTTATCACAGAGGGTAGAACACAACGATTACATTTCTGATCCTATTTCTCGACAAATATAGGTATGATAGAAAGTGATCGACATTGTAACACTGGGATATATTTTCTGATTCGATTCACGCAGTCATTGCTCTACTGTAGCATGGCATTTGTCGGATATTCACGGGAAAAACGCACATGTGCGCGTAATATTATATGCTGACCTATATAATCCGAATTATAACATTAGACCATGAAACCCACGCAATATCTTGACTGAGGAGTGAAGACACACACCCAGTTTTAAACTGAAACATGCCTACCGCAAAACGAATGCTAGGGGCAATTAACCATGGAATTCGCTAGGAATGTATGCCCGACTCTCCCGAAATGTCATCTACAGTAATTGAAGAACAGAATCGAATACCAACATCACAGGAGTCTACTACCGTAGTGTCGATAATAGTGTCCACTGTCATAGTATATGTGGACGACAAGCTATCATCTATACTTGTTTGTTACCCATAATTTGCGTGCTATGGATACTACTAAATTTCGTTGCCTTGGCGACACACAATATGAAGCGGTAACCGCTATGAAATGGAACGTAGGCACGTGTCAGTTGTCGCCAATGATACTTGTCCAATGTCCGCGGCATGCATGTCGCGAACAAATATCATGGATGACAGGAAATTATTTGAGTACCTAAATCTTCATTATATCAAAACCTGACAAAATAATCAGGACGCAAGGAACATCGTGCTGATTAAATTTGGGGCCGTTTATGAAACGTCAAACATGCTTGTATGCGCAATAACGGGGAGTGAAGAACAACTGAAGTCAGGGCATCGGAACACGCCACACGTGCGTCATGCACGTGGCCCGGCGGCCCGCTTTGAAAAATATATTAATGAAAATGATTGGGCCTCTCACAGGTATGTGTGTGTGTATGTGTGTGGGTGTATGTGTGTGGGAGTATATGTGTGTGTGTCACTGTGAGTATGTGTCTATGTCTGTGTCTGTGTTCGTGTACATGCTTGTGTGCTACTTGTGTCTGTGTCTGTGTGTGTGTCTGTATGTATGTGTATGTGTGAGCCTGTGTGTGCTGTGTGTGTCTGTATGTATGTGTATGTGTGTGCCTGTGTGTGTGTTTTCAATCAACATGCAAAGGTGGGGAACAAGGATGCGGCGCAGTACCACTTTGGTGGTGCCCTGAATTGTTTGTGTCATGTCTATCGAAATATATTGGATTGGGTCGATATGATATAAAAGACAACAACACATCCCATCATCAGCTGCTCATCATGGCAAAGAAGAGACCATGGAGCTAATAACAAGAACACCTGGTCCGTCTCAAGTCAATACAACAATCACCGCAGCATAGGGAGGAGAATCGTTCATGTAAAGAGCACGAGTGCAACAACCGTTAAATATTTAGAGCAAACCATAGCTGTGTTTATGAAGGAGCACGCGCAATGATAGTTGTTCTAAATGGGCGTGTCAAGTATTGAGGAATCTGACAGCTTTTTTCAAACAGACCGAAATATTCGACAAAACGACAATATGGTCACCTCGGATCCGCATAATTTCATAATGACAACTGAACATTCTCTAGAAATGGTCTAGTACCAACTATAAACCGACTAAATTGCACGTACCTGGAGGGAGAAGAGATTGACGCCGCGCGAGCCTTCCTCTCGAACAGTTTCAGGTTATCGGCGTACTGTTGCGGTGTGATCTTGACAGTCCCGTGAATTCCATGTTCAGGGAGTAAATCCTGGTCAGTGGATATCAGCATGTTGATGTGCACACCTTCATCCTCTTCCTCCCCCGCTCGACGTGGCGTCACCGGCTTGTTCCCCATGGTGTCAACGGGCAATAAATCTGGGGAGGTGGTGTCAAGACGATAGAATATTGTGGCCACTTAGAAAGTATTCCATATAGGAAAAAAGTCTTGAGGAAATATGCCATTAATGATTTAAGTAACCGAAAAGTATGGTGTCATGGCGGTGACTGAGCTCCGGCGTGTACGGTGTATGTGGTGATAAGAAGCATGTGGTGTCACGAATATGTGAGTGGTATCCCGTGGACCATGAAATCCAACTCACAGCTGCTGTTCAGTGGGTCTGATCGTAAATAAGAATTGTTCACGAGTTTCTCAGTTGCAACACCATCCCTTCCTGAGGACACAGAATAACGTTCATAACATTATAGTGGTAAAAGCAAAAAGGTGTCCACATAATTTATACTATGTGTGGCTAAGAATATGTAATAACTTAGTGCGACGTTCAGTGGGCAAGAATGTATAGAGTTAAGCATATTCAAGGATTTTAGGGGCTCACCGCTCAGTAAAAGATAAAATTAGGCATCACTATCACGTACGCTACTATAGTAAGACTAAGATATGAAAACGATGCATTTGAGAAGTCGTTGTCACTCAAAAACATCATCTCAGATACATGTAGATAGTGGTTTAAACCGTGCGGATTCATGACATTGGTGTACAGTGTTGTGGACAGATCTAGTGACTATAGCAACTCTCGATGCAGCTGTTACAGTGAATGTTACAGTTCCTACCATCCCGCATGGGCTCCGTGCGGGGAGAGACTGAGTGACGAGTGAGTGTTTGTGTGTGTGTGTTTGTGTGTGTGTGTGTGTTTGTGTGTTTGTGTGTGTGTGTGTTTGTGTGTTTGCTTTGTGAGTGAGTGTGTTTATGATAGATTTAAGTGTGGCTAACGATATGTACTCAATACTCATCATTCATTCGTGGCATACTCAGCAACCACACACATACGCGAACAGAATGGCATGAAGAAACATTCAAAAACGTTTTTCGAAATCATAGTTTCATCTTTTCATAGCTACGGCGAAACGCAAACCGACGTTTAGATTCTGATATCTGGAAAAAACAAAGCAGCGTGAACGGGGAGGTCATCATCAGTAGCTGGAGTGTGGCGTTGAAGGAGTGTGCGTGGGAGTGCGTTGAACACGAGGATTGAGGGTTGGGGTTATCCATGGACACCCGAGATATACTACAATCTACATCATCATGGACGAAGGACAGTGAACAGTAGATTCAACATCAATATCACACTCCGAAGTGCATCAATAATTCGATAGAGACATAAAAACCGGTAATCCGTCTCCCCACTCTCTCTACGTCATAGAATATAGAAGGGAGAGCAGCACATGCCCTCTTTGTCATGGAGCCCGTGGCATTTGAGTTATTCAATGACTTCATTGTTCATGAAATGCACTTAGTGTCATATTATAATGTTCATGTCGAGCACACAGGGTGTCACTCTGTCACCCTCTATTAGTAGTTTCTGTACCAAATATTGATAGTGTTGGCTTATAAAGTTGGGTTTTAAATGATTCATGCAAGAAACTGGCCGCCCAATGAATCTGAAAGTTCTGATGAATCTGAAATTTCACAAACTATTCGTTATTTCAGTCTGAGTGGTCAAAGAAGGCTAGGTCATTCATTGCTCAGATTTGACTGTATCAATGAGTCATGATTGCTGACGAGCCCAATCCTACAATCCCAATCCTACAATCCCTACAATCTACAAAAACCATGATCCAAGTTCTTCAGTACATGAGCACAAACCATAACTTGGTGGAGGATTGAAGCATTGAGAATGGAACAACATCGAACAAGTAACAACAAAAGTACAGTCTGGAATTATGAATGTTATAGACTCGACCATGGGTTCACCTGGCGTACTAAGAAATGAATCCCAGACTCAGAACTTCAGAGGAAACCCGCTTAGTGAATGTGAGAGAGGACCCGCCCCGCCCTCTTTCATAATACATAATGTTGTAGTCTGGTACTGCAGTGAAGTGGTACCTCAAATAGAGAGGCATGAGGCATGAGGCAAGGTGGTAGTACAAAGTAGCTACCATGTACCAGCTATACTACTGAGGACAAATACATGCAAACCGTGACAAAAAGACACACCGTTTCCAATCAGAGCGTGAACACTGTAGAGGGAAAGAAACGACTGATCAAGGTAGTTGTGTGGTTGCGAAACACGATTGACGATCTCAAGTCGGTGATAGATTCACCAACCAACTCTTTATATATACCTCACAGGAAGACTTATTATATGAGGGATCAACCAGATCTATAGTGCGTCCTTCATCATCATCATTATATTCCGAGGTGGTAAGATAAAAGGTTCTTTATGAGTGTGTGTGTTTTAAAAGAACAATTACCTACGGAATGATGTGTCTTTCGGCCATAATATATAGAGCTGTTTTGATTGGTAGAATTATACACCGTTTATGTGCTTGATCGTATATTGATGTTGAATATACTGTAGTATAGTGTAGTATAGTCGGTATTATATCGGGGAATGAGGGAAAAGGTGTGGTTAGGAATTGATGAATGAGAATTGTGCAAAAACTGAATGCAAAATGTGTAAAAGATGATTAGAATCGAGAAGATAAAGAGCCGTGGAAAAACTGAGAGGAAAACTTGTGAACTGTGAAAATTAGAGAAAGAAATTGAAAAACTCTGGGCGTAGGAAAATGTAAAACCATGTGAAGAATAAATAAAAAGAAATACGAAGTGAATGAAGAATGATGGGGTTGGAGAAAAAGCGTCGGAGATTTAATGATAGTAATACCGGATATATCAGGCCACAACGTCGGATAAATGTAATACTACAAGGAGTTATGGGAGCATGAATATTATATGCGTGTCGGGTATTCATCGCTGAATGCTTGCAAAGAGCACAGGAAGTTATATAGTACAATCTTACAATACGTTCGACAGACGTTCGATCAAAGTCTGGCGACTTTTTATTTGGGGTATTTATATCAAGCTTGGTGTAGAATAATATTTCAAATGCACATCCTGGGCCAACCCTCCTTGTGATTTACTTCATTGAGCTCGTAACGATTACCATTCACATACCGGTTTTAATTTAATCTCGGCTTTTATACCCACGTTTAGACAGATCAACGAGGACTCAAACATAGGTAAACATTCCTCCATCATGGTAACATACATGAGATTTGAATCATTCGTTAAGAATTTCATGTGGAAATACCACGTAGACATGATAATAGAGTGACAAATCTCAAGTGAGCGCGTGGCAGACCACTTATGATATCGGAAAAGATTGAAGGAACAACGCGATTATTGTGAGTTGGAGACGCACAACATTGCCGTCGAATCTCGTAAGAGTCTCAACCTATATCCATCGCATAACAAGGCAAGCAGTCCTGCACGCGCTGAACCATCAGTCCGCAGTCGCTTCATTTTGCAGATTAATGAACTCCTCCGATACCTTTTCTTTCTCAACCAACCACCGGTCTAGAACAGACAACCAAAATATGATGTAGTGCTGATATTGTCGGTAAGCTTCTGAACCAATAAAAAATGAGACAAATGCCGATACCAGCTCTGATTAATGATGAGACTTTACAATGGAGCATGTTTTGCTAATAAGTTTTTTACAAGTGGGGAAGTGTAAAGTGCCGAATGACATGAACAATCTGCGAAAAATATCTGTACACCTTCGTGCGGCGTGTATTAGAAAACTAGAGATGTTCAAAATACTAACTAATATAATGCTCACATTTGAAACACTCAAATGCTATGAAACATACCAAAATTGGACACAATCATCGAGTACTGAGTAGAACCATAACTCATAAGCCATAACATATACTACATATAGAGTGCGAACTAGAGTGCGAACATATTATAAACTACAATAAAGACAATTATGACTACTTATTATCTACCTCACGAAAATAAAAAATAGTTGTTACACACACAGCGTTCGTGCTCGTATAAATTAGTCTGAAACTAAGTACTTTGATTTGAACGTTGAATTGGTGTGTGAGGGAGTGAGCAACTAGGAAAGTGTGTTAACATGCGGGTGAGAGTAGGATTCAGTGATTCGAATTGGACCAAAATTTAAAAATCGCGAAAAGAATTTTGCTCATGTCACAGAAATTATGATTGAATTGTAATTAGGTAATAAGAAAATCTTGGAATATCTATGAATGAACATGTAATATGTAAATATTCCCAGCGTTATCGTTGCGTGACATTATTCGATACTCGCCGAAACCAGGAAGGAAGGCACAATCTGGTTAGATAATTTGACATTTGTGGATGGTGAACCAGTTAATAAGGCATAAAACCCACCATATCATCATGTAACTGACAGTTGATAACCATACGGTTTCACGTGAACCCCTATTCAAACTTACACATTGTAGTATGATGCCAGGTATCATTATCAGTGTAGGAGCCATGGAAAGCACGCCGCCCAGGCGTTCCATATCCGGGAATCATGGGTCCGTGATCAACGGCGGAGCAACGCAACGAAACGCCATTTCATCGACAATGACATTCCCTGTCTTCTGCGCGCGCTTTCATCAAAATTTGTCCACATTTTCGCGCCGCGCCGCGCGCGCGGTTCGTACAGTTGTGGTTGATAACGGTTGCATGCGATACATCATTTTCATATCGCGCGGTACGCGAACGTCCAGAAAATGTGCGACGTTTTAAACTTATCAACACTACTTATTACAATCAAATTTGAGAAGCGAGGGCCACACTTTGTGGAGATCCTGAAGAAGAGACTATAATGTCTTGAAACTGTCAGTAGATTTGTGGTGAAAAATTGTGTGGGTTTGATTCAATTGACTTTGTATCACTGTCTACAATGTTCAATCATCTGAAGCGTGATTACTGAGTATTGATTTTTAAGACGAATCCAAGAACTTGCCATTGCAGTGGCCATTAGCCAAGTCAAAACCGAAAATTTCATAGCCTTTCACTTTGAGACTTCATCGATATTCACGCTGATGACGTAACCTTTACTCCTACTGAGATGATCATTTGTGAAATGTGAACCGTGTTCAATGTTCATTGTCTCAATTTCTCGTTGCAGGATTAATCAGGTTTACTAGGCGTGGGAACTCAGACTACAGAGCTGATTAATGAGAATCTGAGGAATGTGTTGAATATGCAGCATCATATTCCATACATGATCGGGGCTTCGTTTACGGTTTTGAAAACAAAAACATTCTCATTGCCAAAACATAAACACTGCAACTAACTGCATCCCGATAATTTGCCGTATGTATACAATTAGCTACAGACTACAGTCTGCATCTACTACAGACTACAGCATGCATACAGAATGTCACGTTAATGTGTGTGAGATCAGAATATATACGAATAAAGGTGCATCGTGCGAGGTAACGTGTAACGTGAAGACACGATCTGTAACGTGACCGTACACACAGCAATTTACAGACTTTAGTCGTCAACTTTGATTAATTTACTCATTCCAGTCACTGACAGCTGGTGAAATACTGTCACACAAAATACTAAATCATGCAGAGTAAAGATTAACTATCAATGAATTAGGTAGGAGCTCACCATAATACAAAGCTCCCGGGTCGAGATTATCTTCTTGATTCAGTGTCTCTGTCATCTCCTCTGTATGGTTGTCTACATGATGAGGCTACTGAGAACTGAGGTCAGTTACGCCTGATAAATCATGAAAATCATCGAGAAATGAGCACGGTAACATATGTTAACAAAAGTACCTAAGTTACAGCAATATAATAGGNTAAGGTCTGTTCAATCAGATGGAATGGCCTCATCTCATTGTTTCTTCTGGGGTCAGTTCCTGATTTCCCCCGCCTTAAGTCAGGGCTCCGTAGCTTTCTGCTGTATAAATCACCGATTTTCCAAGGTTTCAGCCTGGTTTTTGATGAACTAAAGCAGGAGGGGCTTATAGCAAGGGCCATAGTTTGATGAAAAATGTCTGTTCAATGATACCTATTATAAACTGTTGAGATCTACTGGCTGATTTCGGTTTAGGATATTAATTATCCAGTACTGTATCCACGGCAGTCTGAGTGACAGAAGAGCACGCCTTCAGTCATGAGTAGAGGGGACCAAGGCCTGCAACTAGGNTGCAGCATCATATTCCATACATGATCGGGGCTTCGTTTACGGTTTTGAAAACAAAAACATTCTCATTGCCAAAACATAAACACTGCAACTAACTGCATCCCGATAATTTGCCGTATGTATACAATTAGCTACAGACTACAGTCTGCATCTACTACAGACTACAGCATGCATACAGAATGTCACGTTAATGTGTGTGAGATCAGAATATATACGAATAAAGGTGCATCGTGCGAGGTAACGTGTAACGTGAAGACACGATCTGTAACGTGACCGTACACACAGCAATTTACAGACTTTAGTCGTCAACTTTGATTAATTTACTCATTCCAGTCACTGACAGCTGGTGAAATACTGTCACACAAAATACTATAAATCATGCAGAGTAAAGATTAACTATCAATGAATTAGGTAGGAGCTCACCATAATACATAGCTCCCGGGTCGAAATTATCTTCTTGATTCAGTGTCTCAGTCATCTCCTCTGTATGGTTGTCTACATGGTGATGCTACTGAGAATTGAGTTCAGTTACGCCTGATAAATCATGAAAATCATCGAGAAATGAGCACGGTAACATATGTTAACAAAAGTAAGTTACAGCAATACAATAGGTTATGATTGCCGGATTCGTGGTTAAAAACCAAACCGAAATAAATAAGTTTATGGGAATTAGGTAAACCTTGTTGACTGTTGTTATAGCAATGTAAAGGTGCATGTCGGGAATTGAAACGCTGACATTGCGGCGTTTGATTCGATTAAACAATAATTAGATGATCGGTTGACAGGTCATTTGCATGTTTTTCTTGTCATAATATCGACACAAACATGGCAATATGAGAACTGCAATCGAATTTGAACCCGAATTGATTATAATCGGCCGGTTCTATGAATCACTGTTGGCTGGGAATTGAAAATAACCACAAACCGCGATCATTGCAGTAAGCAAGGCAATCCCCGGATGGAGGCAAGAAAGAGAAAATCACCAAATCGAGGATTCCGAGGGGTAACAAAAAGGGCGCGGCCCTGGCGAAACAATGGAGTTAGAGGTTTACAGTTAATATAGGTAATGGAAACGTATAAGGAGTGTCGTTGAGGTTATAGTCCATCAGTAACCAAGTAGCGTGTTACTTAACAGTAAAATAACAAACTCGGACCATGATATGATACCTCTCCTCTCAAACAACAGCTCCTCTCAAACAGTCAGCAAATGAGAATAAATTGTCAACAACACAAAGTTTTCATAGAAAGTGATAAACGTTGATGAATGAAGAGATTAATCAAAACAAGGAAGTGTTGGCGTTGTGATTAGGGTGCGGAAAATTCCAGCATTTCCGCATGCGAAAGAGTCGGGTTTGTTTTTTCCCGAATTACGGTACACAGTATTGTAATTTTATGCTCAATCTCCCTACATAGTGTGAGGAGCGGTGGACCATCGCCTAATTAATTCACACGATTCCGCTTATTCAAAGAGGAAATAATTGAGTCAATTCAATTAGTGGGAGGTAGAGTAAATAATGCCGAACATATGATCAGCTATGTATGTGTTATGCAAAGAACATTATAACTGGCGGCGAAATGCCCTCGAATGACGGAGTAACAGGATTCTACACCAAATACGACGGAAAATCCCGAACAAATGTGTAGTGAACACTGAAAAGGTATGTGATATGTTGGTGAAAAGAAGTTGCTTTACTTGTCGAATTATTATTGTGCTATCGATAGAATATAATATCCGGTCAAAATATCGCTAACACATTTTGCAGCGGAAGTGTAATGTCGAGCCTAGTACGCGACATCACGTCTATGAACACACGGTATCCATCACGTTGCTGGGCAACTTCTGACACATCTCAGCGCGTGAAACAACGCACGTGCGCGCGCGTCATTTCACACGTGCGTGAACTTTCACGTGAGTTTCCAGCCACGTGCGTTTCCATAGCAACGCGTATTGTTATTTACAGTAGTTGTGACAATTATAAAGCAGCAAATAGTTTGGGTTTATTGCGTCACACAGCAAGGTATTTGGTGTGACATTCCTTGTCATCTCCATATCGACCACACCTGCAACTAGTGTAAAACGAGCTTTGTCATAGGGGGATCAAAGTCCTGATGCTGGATAGGTGGAATGGTTGTTGATGTTCGTATAGCGAGCAAGAAACACGGATTAGACCGGAAAATGAATACACATAGATACAGTTAAACGTCAGGCAGCTTTTTAATAATACAACTGCATCATCAATATATTATCAAGATATACTACCATGCTTTTGCATAATGCGCTCATGTGCTCCATTTCCAACTATTAACACCTATCGTAAAACATGACACTTATGAAGGGTCAAGACTTGATAACTGGTAATAGTTTTCCAAGAATAGAGCTGTCAATGTCATGTAGAGTTGTCGATAAGAGTTTGAAAACATGCATTATGTTGCGACTTCGTCAAATCTACGGAATAGACATTGGAATTCGATGGTTGAAATCACGAGCGAATCACCGGTAACTCTTGACAAAATATTTGTTATATGGGTAGGGCAAATTTCCTAAACAAACCTATGAGTAGAGACTGGCTAGCGAACCCATATATCGCAAAGAAGGTATGAAGTAAATAGATCAGACATTCGCACGTCCAAACATCGGAGACATCACAATTTCGGATGAAAAAGTGCTGTCGCATCTTAGGAAAACATATTATAGTAAGTAGATCATTTTGTGTTCATTTTGTGTTCATTTTCCGTATATCACAAACAAGAGATTATTTGCAGTATATAGCGCATATCTATCTGTCTCTAATAATTGCAAAGTCGCTCGCACGAACACGAAAGGAGGTGGCATTTATAGCAAGAAAGCATGATATATCGTACACAGACACACACGCGCTCAGAGATTAATTTTTTTTTTTCAAATTACCGGTCTTTATGCCACATTCTTATCCCGATATATGATATGAAAAATTCCGTGCTGTTCATTATCAAATGACAGGATAATGTCCGAAGTTCGGAAACCTACCTGAGATATGAAAGTACCGAACAATTCATAACCACGTACAAGGAATAATCATGCATGTTTTACACACGCTTATTGTGAAAGAAGTGGATAGACTCTGAACTCATATAGGTACTGGTAAGAGGGCTACAAAATATGACCGATACGTCTCAAATTCACACAATTTAATGGAAATAATACGACAAATTGTGGGCCAATCAAACATATTTTAGTTGTCAACTACAAACTTGACCGGTCTAAATTGGTCTTACAATTTACACTCGCAAATAAAGGATGATTTAAGATGGGAATATTTGAAGATGAGCAAAGGTCACGGCATCTAACATGAGTGTTCTCACACTTCGAGTCTAAAAATAGGTGTTACTCAGCACGAATAATATTCTATTTGATTGTGGGAAATCAAGCACACACACAAACACACACATATATGATTCAACCAAAAGTGTGAAAATATTTTGGATACATATAAAACAATTCTAGAGTAAATCACTGATATGAGAACTGAGAAGCGTGGTACAGCAAATCCAGCGCTGAATACTAAATTAGCGAGACATCAGGAGGGCGCGGCCGTGTGTATCGCGGAGATGACACGAAAATGATAGCCTGCTTTCTCTCTACCGCGACATAACATTGTATGCACAAGCATCCCAACCACACTTATATGTTATTGAATTAAGTCCACGGATACTTTGACATGCAAATCAAAAATGTCAGTGTTTATTCAGTATATGAACAGTCAATTTAGAAGGAACAATTAATCATCTCTATCAAGGAGAAGATATTTTATTGGAATATATGCGCTGAAAATCCACCACAACTCCCGTCTTTGGATATTTGCCAACACATGCGTTTATACGAAACATACTTCAAAATTTTATAGTTATACTCCAGTATAACGACAGCTACCGGGATAGGAATTTGTAATGAACGATGACATTTGACGATCCTGTGCTCGAAAAGACTGATGCAATATAATTATTATATTACACCCATTGGCAACTCATATGGGTATAATTATTACACCCATTAGCAACTCATAATGAAGTTTATCATGTGTAATTTATGTCAGCAATAATATGTTAAATCTGATAAAGTCATTGATATAACTTTAAATTCAATGGGAGTCAGTATAACAGATGTCAGAAAGGTCTCGATTCGGGAATATGACTGATGGCAATAGGTCACCATGAAAGTTGGAGAGAATAAGCATTAGAGCGCGAAGGCACTAAGCGAAAACAGACGCGCGTACCTACTATACTCATCATAATAACTTTGCGAAGTTACCTATGGCTCCTAATGATCACGAAACAAGTGGTGTATGTATTATGCTCTTCTCAATCCCTTTTGATGGGGGCTGAATTCTTCCTGACAAATCAATATGCCGTATGTTTAAGTTACCTTAAACGATTGAATTTAGCAGTGACTCAGTGACTGACTTCGTGAAAATGTGTTTTATAACACTTTTTCACGAAGTCAGTCACTGACATTGATAGTCGGTGAAATCATTGTATTTATATTTCGGAATATTTTATAAGAGCTGGTATTCAGTGAATCGCGCTCTTTCGCACATTCACGAAATTCCGAATGGTTTAGTACGATAATTATCGCGACATTAATTTAATCATTTTCAGCATAAAATAAATAAAAATG
Organism: Beroe ovata; assembly: GCA_946803715.1. Classification (NCBI taxonomy): domain Eukaryota; kingdom Metazoa; phylum Ctenophora; class Nuda; order Beroida; family Beroidae; genus Beroe; species Beroe ovata. Next base: position 73,889 of record CAMPET010000117.1, read on the forward strand.
ATGATAATAAATGGGTATGCAACACGGAATATGTGAAAGTCTGAATAAAATTTCATCTGAGGAGCTACACGAGCCTAGTCGACCAGTTATATTCTTAGCATTGACTTATATATGAGTGTGTGTTACTAAAATTAAGCGCGAATCCCGTATTCCAAAGTATGGCAACATTCAAATCCGAGACTCTTATCATCACCCTTCTGGTTTCTCATAATATCGCAGATTGCAAAACACGAGCGTTTTCAATAGCTGGTCCACGAATAACTTTACTTTTCCTCACGGTTCCCGAGAAGACCAGGTTATAGGTGTCGTGACATTGGGTTAAACATTACAATTGAGTAGATAAGAAAGCAACCCTATCATTGCCCTCAAAGTTTTATCACAATTTTATGCATCATTGTCAAATTTCCTTGCGAATTACGTGCCGTAACATATCGATTCCGATAGAATAGGTTTATAGACCTGGGAAACTTTTTATAATTTTAGTTCCTGTATCCGGCCGCTCTGAATAGCCTAATTTCAACTGACCGAATCAGGGTGTATGTCGTCCATCTCCACGTCTCCCAACCTGAGCTCTGTCCCACTATCCCTCTGGCAGCTGATCCCCCTAGCAACGTACACAACAGCAGGAGCAATTGCCGGTATCCTAGGTAACATCCTAGTCCTCTACTCCTCACTACGATACAACTCTATTAAACTGGACGAGGTGTCTGTTCTCTTCATCCAGAACATCGCTGCTGCTGACCTCCTCTATATCTTCCTCAATGTCCTTCCTGTGTCTGTAACACTGCTCGCTGGCGAGTATGTGCTAGGGCAGGTGTACTGTTTCATTAGTGCGCAGTTGTCGTTTATACCAGCTGCTCTCAATGTTTTCTCCATACTGGTCCTCACCCTGTATCGTTTCCACCTCATACGTTCACCTCTTCAACAGATCAGCCTCAGGAAAGCAAAGTTGATCATGTTCATAGTTCACGTAGTCTCTACATTCATCTCTGTGTCTAGTCTAGCCTACAAATCCGACTCCATATTCGTACCGAAATACGTGAAGTGTGTATCGACTATCTACTTCAATGAGAATGCCACCCTTTTCCGCATAACAAGCATCATCATCCTATTTGTCCCCATAGCACTCATCACCATCACTAACGCCATCTTGTGCGTGATTTCACTGCAAAAGTTCCGACAGCACGGCTCCGAATCGAGGAGTTTCAGGCCGCTAATCACAGTTTGTCTGCTGTCCGGTATTTTCAATATCAGCTGGATGCCATATCTCTGTTCTGTCCTGGTGAGGGATATAAGGGGGGAGGTACCCCAGTCTGCGGCCCTCTTCGCGTATGCGTGCATCCAAATCAACTCCTTCTCAAACCCTGTCCTCTACACTTTCACCAATAGGAGGTTTGGTAGTTATGTGAGGGATGTGGTGAGAGGTCTGCTCAACTCTGAGTGGTCTGGTGGAGAGAACCACCGGTTTAGGTCCAGAGATAGGTACATTTACTCTGCAAGCACTACCAATACTGTCGAAATTCAACCAGCGAGGACCTGAGGAATGAATATTCCCCGAGAATATCTCCGAACCTCCACTATATCCTTACTGTATATTGTGGACTTAAGTTTTCTACTTTCCTTTGAAAAAATGTTTGTAACAATAATTATCGATTACTGCGTGATTTCTCGTGATTTGTTGATTTTCAACTATCAAACATGCAGTTTTTTGTAAAACACTACAGAATTAAATGGTGGAAAGGAGGTGGAGACCTGAAGAATTTTTGCTGGGAAGAAAATGACGAGAAGCAAGAGTCACTGTCCCCAAGTCTCTCGAGGGAAAATATTCAAACATTATAAGTGGATGGATGAATATTATATTTACTCAGAATTGATTGCAGTCCAATAATCGAGTTTTTATCTTTGAAAGGAGCTGGTCCGCGCATCATTCTGCGGTTGGAGTCCACAGGAGACAGCTGTGAGTTCGCGATGAAGAAGTCGTGCCTTTGAAACCCCGGGAAAATGTGAAAATGAGGTGTTCTGAATAGACCCCTTTGAGAAATCACCGCTCATAGAAACATTTTATTCTCTGATCGCATTCCCAAAGTAACGAATGTCAAATAGATAATTAGAGTGAAGAGTATAGAACTGAAAAATTCTACAAATGGACACAAATTTATGTAACAAAGCATGCGGTGGCCAAACAACATTGACTTTGTAACAGCATCGCATTAGGTACCTTTCTATTTTTTATCCATGTTCATTGATCAGTGATCAACTGAACACGTTATATAGGTACTTAACTTCTGATGGTGTCATCACGGTGAGGAAATGCCAGATGTGTGCCAACGATTATCTCATTAGGATAACTACATTGGTAATATGACATCAGGAGAAACCTAAACACCAAGAGCAGACAAACATCTGGGACTCGGGGGTATAAACTATAAGCTCGCCTCTGGTATTATTATATTCATGTTTGTTCCACAGATATACCAAAGTGATGGAAATCCTAAATGTGCATGATAACATTATATATACGAAACAGTAGCTGCAATCACACACATCGTAGTACATACATATTCCATGTGCTAGTCGATGTTCTGACACAATTCCTGGAGGTTTTCTGCCGGTTTACTCCCACTACTGGTCATTCTGCTACAGACACAGGGTGGTGCTAGACATAAGATATGCCACACATATTACATAGGCGTAGATATGTTGGGTTTTTGGGGAAAACTTAGCCTTATCACGACGAGGTGTAGGACAAACTATGGAACAACAACAAGTGTAACGCTGATGAATAAAATATGAGTGTAGGGTTGGTATTTTAAACGGGTAATATGAAAATATGAATCTGCTGCATATTTTTGTACCATGCACAAACCAGCTACATTATTCTGCTGATAAGAACAGTTGAGCAGCTACAATACTCGTACTCTCAAAGAATGAGTTCTAAAATCAACAATCTACATACCAGCTTCAAAATCAAAGCAAATTACGGAAACAAATTTCGACATGAGAACATGTCGGGAAAATGCTCAAAAAGAAGCCACCACCACGCCTCTCCAGGCTACTAGTATAAGAGAAATAATTATTGAAAAATTAAGGAATGAATGCTGCATCTAATGCAATTATCACAGGCCGACTAACATTCCAAATTATTACATCATCTGGTAAAATTTGTTAGCAGTTATGGATTCCTTCTTGCTTCAAAACAAATGTGAACAAAACAGTCAAGCTTTGCTAAATATTAGGGGTGCTAAGGGAAAGTGTTACCTATATCCCCTTGGTTCAGGGAGCATTCAAAATGAGTACACAGCTGACAGCATGGCGCATGCATGGCTTGTGTTGTCACCAGCAACCAGCGACATCAAAACAAATATAATACCGCAACAGAAAAACAAAATTAAATCCTACCTGTCGCCAGATTAAACTGTGTTTCCTGATCATAATAATCTACAGCAGATAATTACAACAGTTAAGTCTAGACACATATTTGGTTGTATATACAACTCATGTCTGAGTTCATCTCCAGGAGTGGTGAAGGTCAATTAGCCTTACTATCAGTAGATATTCAGTATATTGATGTAGGCACTTTTCAAAAGATGAATCTTTTAACAGCTTGAAATATGATCATCGAATTGCACTAAAATGATATTCTCTAGACTGACTTTGATAGATAACTTAATCATCATTTCCTTCTCCCACTTTGTAAATAATCAATACTTCAGAAAATCAGATACTTTGAACTAATATAAACATCATGTGAAATTAGAATGGACTCTGCATAATTGGGGCAACACACAGCTATGTAAAAACCCACACACAAGCATACATACTGCTGTAGCCTGTACGGCAGCCAAGCCCCAAGGAACACACATTTCAGACCTGCAGATCCCAACTTCAGAGCTACCAATTGATAGAGAAACAGGTGTGATTTCTGAGGTAGGGAGTTTATCTCCACGATAGAACATCATGTGGAGCATGAGTAGAAAAGATTGCAATAACTAATAAGTGCTGACATGAGTAATAGGGAATGTCCAATGATAGCATAGATGAAACATGATCAATTTACACTAGCATAAGATTTGAGTAAGATGCAACTTCTTAATAAATAAATAAATAGATGAATNAGAGTAGCACAAAGACTTTGGGGAAAATGGCATTGACCATAGTGTCGCGAAATTGATATCAAAATAAGCAAAATTTCTACCGAGCGATCACAATTCCAACGTTTGAACATGTTAGGGAACGATCAAAAACTAGAATAATCCAGTACTAACTATAGTAGCAACACCGTAGGTCTACAATCTACAATGGGTTTAAAGGTGAAAACATGATTAGCCTGTAGCGTTAGCTTTGGATAAGATAGAAGATGTACCAATTTGCTTGTTCATCCATATTTGCATTGCCCTGAGTCCATACATTAATGAGGTTACTTTGCAACTTGATACACCCTGTCATCTTCCCTTCTCTATCAGAACTGGCAAGTGGTCACTGGACCCATAATGGCGTGATGGCTTATGACAAATAATGATCTGTGTTCAATAATGAGAGCAGCAGTGCATCATTTCAATAAGTTGTTTATGCAAACAGGGCGGAATTTAGCATATCCTGATAGTAGAGATGGTTGGAATTTTGGAGGGGATGATATTTGTAATTATTGGAGGGGATGGCACCAAATTATTGGGGGGGATATATCCCCCCCATCCCCCCCTGGATTTGCACCACTGAACTGAACGCTGAAATGAGGAAAGTGCCCCACTGTGGAGCTCAAGTAGTGTGCCAATGTGTCACATATGAGTTTTTGCCATCAAAATAATCACTCAAGCCTCAATTGCTTATGGCAGGGGTAATTTTATCGATGGAATTGTATGAGTTAGCTATGGGTGATTATTACAGTAGTCTTTTCAGACCTAAATGAGGAAGCATACTATGAGCATACTATAAGCATACTTTTTTAAGCTTAACAGCTTGCATTGCTGAAGAAAGTAAAAGTAGACTTGATGGTGGCATCTAACAATTGGAACCACACGATGTTGTTATTGATCTGTAACAGTATTTATGAAAATATAGAAGGACAGGTACAGATTCTTCGGTAGTTTTCCTAACTCTACAGATGGATGTCCTTTCTAAATTAAGAGGAAGGATTGGAATCAAAGGTAACACATTAGACGAAGTGGAGAAGTTTGATAAGAAGTGGAGAAGTTTGATAAGAAGTGGAGAAGTTTGATAAGAAGATATGAGATTGAGTTACATTGAAGTTATGAGAAAAAACATATTTCCGTAACAAAAGTGACTATAAGTGATAGATATACTAAAAAGGTTGCATGCAACACTGTGGAATTGCAAACAGTCTAACTGAACGTTGAAATGAGGAAAGTGCCCCACTGTGGAGCTCAAGTAGTGTGTCAATGTGTCACAAAGTGGACAAATCTCTTGTTCGACATAACGCTCGATCCAAGGCGCTAGTGTGGAAGGGCTGAGAAATCACTAAAAGCTCCATAACTTCTTGAGCTTACGTCAGTTTGCAATGAATTTGACGGCATTGTAAAGCGGAGAATCTCAGCTTTTTGGCAATGTATAATTTGACATAGGTCAAAAAAATTGACTGTGGTCTTATTGCCGTTGCCTGAAAACTTATAAAAATGCGCGGCGCGGTTTGAAGGAATAGTGAG
>CAMPET010000117.1:83106-94172 GCA_946803715.1 Beroe ovata
AGAACAGCTGATCCAATCTGTAAGGTTGTTCTCACTGCTTACAACCATGACGCACAACATTCTGTTAATGTCAAAAACTTATCCAGCTCAAAATTCAAGTACGAACAACTTGAACAATGTGCAATTTACTTGGGTCTGAAAACCCGTGATGAAAATAGTCAAACCATTTTCACTAATAAGGCTGCACTAGCCGATCGAATTGTCATAAAGATCGAGTCATTTTTCCCTTCAGAATGCCATGAATGCAGTGAAGAGTACCAAGTTCTCCATAGTCAACCCCCAGCTCGCAGACTACAGTGCTTCCTTTGTCTACAACTGTCAGATGACTGTCCAGCTGTTATACAGGCGATCCAAGCCATGGAACAAAATCAGCATGTTCTCAAAGGCAGCGTGTGGCTCTGCAGCAGTTGCTATGACAAAAACAACCCCCTGGCATCCAATCGCCGGAATCGAGCTGCAAGCGTCTCGTTTGAGAGCATCACTACACCGGTGCCGTCCCCTGCTCCCTCTCGAAGCGACGCCATCCCTCCAGCAGAAGATCCACCCGCGGGATCGGTCCAGTCAGGAAGCATCCCCAGCACTGAGCACCAAGTACCCCCCGCCCCTTCTTCAACTGAAACCTCTCCAGCCCAAGTTGAGCACCCAACCAGAGAAACCTGTCCGAGGTTCACCAGGAACCAATGTCCACATGGCATGAATGGGAATAAGGAAGTTGGTGGACAGAGATGCCCCTACAATCATCCAAAGAGATGTAGGAGGTATACTCAATTTGGTACACGACGGGGTGGATGTAACAGAGGTAACAACTGCTCGCTCTTTCACCCGACTATCTGCAGCAACTCTATAAGACGTTCTGCATGTTATGATGAGAACTGTTCATTTGTGCATCTCAAGGGAACAAAGCGCAGAAGAGAACCCTCCTCGCACAACAGTAATCGTGACACCTCCCGTACCCTCCAGTCACGCAATCACAATATTCGCCAGAACCAGGATGGAAGTCGTTCCAGAGACTCACGATCCCGCAATGGTCCCCCGCAAAATCCCACAAATCCATGGACTACACGACCGCAAGGCCCAAGCCATCCCCAGCCTTGGTCCAGACCCCCTAACCCATCATCACGAACCGCGAACAACAACGGCCCAGAGGCCTCTTTTTTATTGAAGATGCTCCAAGACATGAGGAGCGATTTCCAACGAGACCTCTCAGAACTTCGCCAGAGCATGAATCTGCAGAGAATGCCTGCCATCCCTCCACAGGCCCCTCCTGCAACTCATTACGCTCCTCTTCCCCCTCTCCTGCCAACCCACACGGAAAATCAAGCAGTTCCTCACCCAAGTGCTCCTCTGTGGATGCAGAATACTCCTCAATTCTATTGTTAAATGCCCAATCCATCAATCCTGGTATCAACTCGCCATGCTCCTGGAAATTACCTTACATAGCAGAAAACTACCTCCACGAGGCGAATGTCCCTATACTCGCTATTTCTGAATCTTGGCTGAAAAGTTACATAACTGATGCTCAGATTCACATCAAAGACTATGTTTCCATTCGCAGCGATCGTTCATCAAGAACAGGTGGTGGAACACTAGTTTACATCCATGAGAACATCCCCATCGCAGAGGAAGACTTCTATGATGACAGCTTTTGCCAGGCCTCCCTCTGTTTACTCCAAACCATCTCCACTGTCCTAATAAACGTCTACCGTCCACCAAATGCTTCATCTAAGTCGTTTATGAATCTTCTCAGTCACATCCAGAACTATTTGAACGCTCGTGTGTCAGACAAACACTACGATATCAACATCCTTGGCGACTTTAACTTCCCTAACATGAACTGGAGTGACTCCACTTGTCCATCAACCCTCGGACATGATCAACACCTATCTGCCGTAGCACTTCTCAACTTCATGGACTACAACATGCTGCACCAAGTTGTCAATACACCTACTCGTGAAGACAACATCCTGGAACTGTTCCTCACAAACAATGAGCGGATCATCCGGAATATCACTACAAGGGATTCCCCCATCTCCGATCATCGTATTGTCTCAGTAGACCTTCTTGTTGACTTGAAATCAGGATCGACCTCATCAGTACCTCCCCTCTTTGATGATCACACATTTAGATCCTTAGACATCTACAAAGCTGACTTCGACAAGCTAAACTCCATGCTTGATGAAGTCGACTGGGAACATCTCCAGCAACAATGCGTTGACGACCATGATGGAAGTTTATTCCTGGAACTCTTCCGCTTAACAGTGTTGCAAATAACATTTTTATGCAGCACAAAGAAGGTTGCTGGCCAAACCCCTAAAGCGGCGAAGACTGAGCATCAAAGAAAAAGGTACGTCCTTGATAGGAAAAGACGCAAGCTCAGCAATCGCCTTGCTGCCCTGAAAAGTCGAAACCCTCAGTCACCCAATATAAAGAGAATCGAAGATCAAATAAATCTGCTTCACTTCGACATCAAAGAAACATTCTGTGCCGAGCAAAAGCGTCTGGAGCAGCGAGCAGTAGCTAAGATCTTGGATAATCCAAAATTCTTCTTCAGCTATGCTAAAAAACACTCCAAGATCAAATCTAATGTTGGACCTCTCAACAACAACGACGGAACTCTGACAAACAGTCCCTCACAAATGGCAGAGCTGCTACAAAAGCAGTATGTCTCGGTATTCAGTGACCCTACTGCTGAGAAAAAGTTCCCTAATGAATCCCCACCAATCTCTGTTATCAGCGATATTTGTTTCACTGAGGCCGATATCGAAGCAGCTATCGACGAGATGGATCGTGATTCAGCAACAACTGATAACGATATTCCCTCTGTCATCCTGAAGGAATGCAAGAACAGCATATCTCACCCTCTCTTTCTCATTTGGAGACAGTCCTTCGAAAAGGAGATCATTCCTGAGGAGATGAAACTTCAGAATATCACACCTATCTTCAAGAAAGGAGACAAGTCTGATCCAGCAAACTACCGCCCGGTGTCCCTCACATCCCATCTTATCAAGATCTTCGAAAGAGTCATCAGAAAGAAGCTTGTCATTCACTTGGAAACCCACAATATCCTCAGTGGAAAGCAACATGGGTTCCGAAAAGGCCGCAGTTGTCTTACTCACCTCCTCAATCATATTGATGATATCATACAAAGTCTCTCCAATGGTAATGATCATGATGTGATTTATCTTGACTTTGCAAAGGCTTTTGACAAAGTGGATCATGAGATCTTGATACACAAGCTCAGCCAGTGTGGAGTCCAAGGCAAGCTACTCCGGTGGATCCAGCAGTTCCTTACTAACAGGAAACAACTTGTAACCGTCAGTGGCTTCCACTCCACCCTGGCATTGGTTCTAAGTGGGGTCCCTCAGGGTTCAGTCCTCGGACCAATCCTTTTTCTCATCTACATCAACGACCTTCAAGATGTATTGAACGGGTCATCTGCAGGTAGCTTCGCTGACGACACCCGACTCAGTAAAGAAATATCTTCTTGCCAAGACGTCTCGATCCTCCAGGATGATCTCAACTCAGTGGTAAGATGGGCCGCTGAAAACAACATGGCTCTGCACGAAAACAAGTTTGAGTACCTTGCATACAGGAGCCTATTCAGCAGAACCATGGCCGAGCTCCCTTTCACAGCTGAGTGGGTTCACTACAACACCCCATCGGGACAGGAACTTAGCCCAGCGGGAAGTGTCAAAGACTTAGGAGTCCATCTCTCCTCTGACATGAAATGGAGGCTACAGGTCAATACCGCTGCTCAAAACGCTAACAAGATGGCAAATTGGGTGCTGAGTGTCTTCTCAGACCGATCTGGTGATGTTCTTCTCACACTTTACAAAAGTGTTGTGAGGTGTAGGTTGGAGTACTCCTGCCCAGTGTGGAATCCCTCCACTATTCAAGATATCAAGAAACTGGAATCTACACAACGTGCTTTCACTCGCCACATCACCGGCTGCCAAGATATCTCATACTGGGATAGATTGAAGAAGCTTGGCCTCATGTCAAAGAGAGCGCTACATCATCCTCCACATGTGGAAAATCTGGCAGCGCACTGCCCCAACGACATAGGAATCACATTGTTGATCATATGAGACTAGGGAGTCGCTGCAAGATCCCCCCTGTGAACAGAAAGTTAATATATGATCAGTTAATATATGATCAGTTAATATATGATCAGTCTTTTGCTGTACGGGGACCACGACTTTGGAATGCGACCCCCAAAGAAATGAAAGCTGCACCAACCTTCGAGGTATTCAAGTCGAAGCTGACAATCCACCTGATGCAGAACATTCCTGATCTACCTCCAGTTCTGGGTTATACTACACCCAACTCAAACTCAACACTGGATTGGACGATGGGCGGCCTCCAAGAGGTGGTTTCCAAGGAAAGCGGACATGAGGTAACATGAGGTAGGTTAGGATGGTCATAATCTCTACTTAGGGTTGTCGACATTACTCTGTGATGAACATAAACATTATGTTTTTCAGAATTCCACTGAAATCGCTTGTGACAATAGAGTTAAGCGTATAGTGTTTATCGTCGCAATGCTTTCCCCGAAATAGACCTGTGCTGCTATTCGGATTATTGTCACTCTGGTGAATGAAAACACGTGAAATATGATCAGAAAACAAGATNCATATTATGTAACTGTCTAATACAGCTGTTGAGCCAGGTGGTCACAGACCACCTGGCTTAACTCTGCAATGTACGCTAAAAATCACTCAAGGGCTGAAGTATTATTGAGTCTAGCGTTGAAAGAGATGCTGAAATGATTCACCCCCGGAATCCCGAACTACGGAATCCCGAACTACGGAATCCCGAACTACGGAATCCCGAACAGGCCTATATTCGGGATTCCGCGATTCGGGATTCCGGGTATTTTCAACGGAATCCCGAATCCAAAAATATTGAGTTATCGTCGGTGATAATGTCAAATTGAGGTGTATTTCTGAACACAGTTACAATGCAGATATTTGGTAATGGTATATTCTGGAAATGAAATTGCTCACTGCTTCCGCATATCTGTGTGATAAAAAATAAAATCATCAGTATCAACATCTAATTCAAAACACAGATTATTAAAGACATCAATGAAATAAAACCTTCTATATGAAATCAATTCTCACTCGTGCAAAAATCCAAGAGATCTACAGTAGGCCGCGACGCTGTTTAGGTCATATCCTTCCACTGTTCGTCGAATCCTCTCCTTGTTCTTGGTGACTTTGTTTCTCGGTTTCCGAGTCGCTGTCATTCCCGTGGAGGCTTGTAGAATATGGAGTTCTGATTCTGCATTGAATCGTTTGAGGACTTCGATAAGCCGAGGAACAGTAGGAGTCGAGCACCCAGCTGCAGTGTTCAGAGCGTTATTGGACCCCTCCGAGAAGTTGTTGGTTCTTGGGTCGTCAGATAGGGTAGCCAAGTAAACATTCCACATCTCGACCGGATAATGTGTGTTCTCCATCCAGGTCGCTTCGAAGTAGGCGATGAAATTGGCAGTTTCCGGAAACTGCTGAATAGCAGGTTTAAGAGTGAACCATGCGGTAGGGACATCGTGAACTGGAACAAACGCCAGCCCATATGTAGCATGCAGGGCAAACTTCATCGCTTCGTTCGTCTCGTAGTTGGTGATCTTCCGAAACTTACGAAGAAGACACTGTTTCCAGTGGAACAAGCAACCTCTAACAATGGCGTTAGGGAATTCCTGTCTCAGAGCTGCGTGCTCCGACTTTTCAAAGTCTGCCATGAATACTTCGGCTTCAAAGTGAGGACAATGGACTTTCAAGATTTGCAGCGCCTTCTCGTACGATGATGAGGACTTGTCTTCAAGGAGGAAGAAAAGTAGAGGCACACAGGTCGATCCCACATGTGCTCTGAAAATCCATATCTGTCGAAAGTGTTTTGGAGACGTCCGGAACGTACCGTCCACGAAAGCAAAATGATGGAGTTGATCGGCTACAGCTAGACAGGATTCCGACGTGAATGCAACGATACGTTTACCACTCAGGGTTACGACATCATCGAGAACAAATAGCCCACCATCCGAGTCATCGCGGGATGAGAGAGGTATGGGTGTATCAGCTGCTGTAGTTGCTGAGGAACCGGGGCACTGCCGTACCTTTTTCCTGTAATCGTTCACCAGCTTCTTCATGTTGTATGACGATGGGAGGGCTGTCTTGACGGCGTCTGTAGCTGTGAGTAGATTTTCCCGTATGACATTAGCTGCAGGCTCATTTGTATTGTCTCTTCGGAGTTTGGAGAGGAATTCTTCTACTCCAACTTGTTTGGAAGAGGGGGGATGGCAGTGGTGGTTTTCTTTAGAGACAGTGTCATCTCCTATCGTGATCAACCGACCTTTACATGAGGGCGTGAACTGTTTCCTGTCTCTACACTCCCAGTATTTATGACCGTCAGCTTTTGACTTGTTCAGTGTGTAGCAATAGCCATTATAGCTACAACACTGACCACGCTTACGACCAAGGAAAAATGTTAAGGGTGTCAGAATCGGGATATTGGTATCGGAAGTGTCTTGGATATGAAATTGAGATGCATCTTGTACTTGCCCGGTGACCCAACTTGACCTTGCAAGGAGATCGCTGAGGAATCCTGTGTCCAAGGCTATGGATCCAACTGCGTCCTCGATAGAAGTAGAGTTGGCAAGCGGGATGTAGCTTGTGTTAGAATCATCCTGATCCAGGATGGGTAGTAAGTGAGAAAAGGCGTCGTGTAGTCGTGCCATGTTGGTTTGTATCGTTCATAGGTAATATTTGTAATGGAGCATACTCTTTTATACTGAGTAGCATATAGGTGTCGAGTCGTATCTCGTTGCTTGATGACGTATTCCAATGTTTCGAATTTCAATACCTACAGCATCGATAGAATATCACTGAAGGCGGTTGATGAGGTTGCATAACCGATAAATAAAGCAATCAACTATGTAAACAGTGGTTTCTAGCCAATAAGGACGACTTTACCGCAGACTCATCACAGACACGTCAATTAATGACCGCAGATCATAGTCCATATTGTGTATTGTAAAGGTATCCCATGACTGTCTTTCATCACCCGAGCAATTGTTCGAGAAATCATAATAGAACGCACTCTTACCCCAGAAAAAGCTCGTCAATACACGTGACTTTGCAATTTGCATATGATGAGAGTCATTACCGGAATTATCAGCGGGATCCGTGATACAAACATAGAAGGCGTGCAGTCACATATTTTTGCAGTACTTGTACATTGTACATAGATCCATGAAACAAAATCATGTCATCATGTTGCAACCTCTTGTTACGCGTGAATTTTGGAGAGGTAGCAATAGCTTGATCGACCCTGTCTAGAAAGGATTTCGAGTCAGGTGAAAGTGAAGGTTCATCCCGTCTAGAAAAGAACATTCGCTCGGGCAATTGCTCTTCAGGACTCCTGTGTAGAAAAGGTCTCTTTCATGGTCTCTTAATGAGGCCCAAAAAAGAGTGTTTACGCGCTGTCTGGCAACAGAGGGCTCATAGCTCACCCTTATGCTGTAACGGGACCCTATTTATGTATCGATACGCGTGTTTGTGTAGGCACCATTGCACCAATGTTTGTGAACCGTGATTATCTAAATTCGGGATTCAGATTTTCGGGATTCCGGGGGTATTGTCGGGAATCCCGAATGAGGATTTCGGGATTCCGTAGTTCGGGATTCCGTCGTTCGGGATTCCGTCGTTCGGGATTCCGGGGGTATACCGCTGAAATGAATAATATTGATCCTTGTGTTGTGAATCATCCTGGTTGTAATTTCAGTGGTCGCGCGGATTTATATGGTGTTCTATTATACATGATTTCATTTTCCTTCCCTAATGGTGCACACGTGGGAGTAGTCCTGATGTCGTCTCACAGCCTGATTGGCTGTCTGATGCCCAGTGCCCAGCTGTGTTTACGTTGTTAATGTAATCATGATCATCAATCCTGCGTGATTCCTGCAGCACACCGTCCCTGCTCATTTTCCAACTCTGTGCATTGTGCAATTCTTTACTCTTTCTCGCTCTCTCGAAAACCCTGCTGCAGAGTTTTCATGACGTGGAATAAATCGGGCTCTCACTTTATAGTTTATCTCTACGTGTCTTATCAGTGAATGAATCAAGCTGTACCTACTCTATACATATGTGTTGTTATCGCCTTTTCCATGCTTTATCGCGTCCAATGAATTTGCATAAAGTACACTCTGTTTTCCGTATTCTTAACGTACATAAATTGCCGCTATTACCATCTTTTCGAAATAAGTAAAAGAATATTACGACTTTTCGAAATAAGTAAAAGAATATTAAGACTTCTCTTCTTGCGTTAGTTTATTTTGACCATATTTTGTTCCATTATCTAATGTATCCCATGTTCAGTATGCCTCGCAAGCGAGATCAGAATGAGTCGGAGGGACGAACACCGAAGAAGCAGAAACCTGGTGCCCAGAAGAAGGTGAAGGTTGCACAGGAGTCACAGCAAGTCCTCGGTTTGAGTAATGAGTACAACAAGACTATCCTAGACGCGTACACTCACGAGGTGCACGTGTTCCTACACTGTCACCTGAGGGGGTATGATTACACAGGGTGTGGTCAGCAGCTGTCCGGACACTACTACGACAAGTACGGTGCTCCCGTCGATAGATCAGATTCCTGGTCAGAGGGGTACAGAGCAGTAGAGGTGGAGTTGGGGAAACACTTTGATACTTGCTGTAACCCTAGCAACGGACAACCACTTCTTGCTGGATATGGGGGAGGTGTACACCTGTACAAGCCTATCAAGAATCATGACAAGGAACCCTGGAATATCACGGGGTGGATCCCTCTAGAGTCCAAGTGGGTGTGTGAGGCACAGTTCTTTAGGAACAGGCACTTCTTCGCTCTCAGGGGAAATGAGATCCAGAATGATCTGTGGGACTACCATCCTTATGAGGAGGATTGGAATGAGGACTGCGAGGACTCTGATTACAATCAATTCGTGCCGCTAGGCCGGTACAAGGGTGGCTACTGGTATGAAGGTGATGTGAGAGGCCGGTATCTTCACATCATATCCCTGAAAAACCAGAGTCTCGATGCAAACCAGTGCTACGATAGATACAACTTCATTGTTCATCCACTGGCGTTTAGGGCGAGTATGGGAATGCTGCCTGATAACTCAGTCGATGGAATGCAGTGGAGCATCACCAACGTGAAGAATGAGAAGAATTTCTCTGAAGAGGGACGGCTCCAGAAGTGGGGTGACACATGTCACGGCATTGAGATATTCAATGACTTCACCTACTACTACTCGTGGCAGCCGACCGAGGACCATGAGATCTACAACGGCACGCTCATGAACTACGCCAGGAGAAGGAAGGTGTCGAGGTATCATCTCTGGTTCAACACGTACCCTCTGGAGTTTGGAGAGTTCCTCCTGGACTCAGCCCTGACCAGTGGAACATACCTCCACCCAATCTCTGCTAACGATGCTTTCTACAGTCGGGCAACTGTACCCATCAGTGAAGTGGACCCTGAGGCTGAGGGAATGGAAAGAGTGCTGCTATCCGACCCCAAGGGGACACACATCAGGCGTGTGGAGAAAATCAAGAAACAAGAGGGTTGCAGTACCAAGGCTGACAAGAGACGAGATAGTGCTTATAAGATCCGATCATCCAAGGAAAGTAAGGAAATAGAGGCAAGTATTGAGTTCAAGGCCGATAAGCCCTATGGAGAAGACACTGTATTCGGTTACCAGACGCTTGTTGATCCAAAGCTTTCACTCCGGAGCTGCATTGCTGACCACCCGCCACCAAATGTAACATGTGACGAAAGTGACCTTAAAACTGGGCTGAATATCATCGAGCCCCTTGTCATCAAGATGATGCAAAAAGGGCAGATGTACGGTCACACTGGTGTCTTTGACTTCTTTGTATATGATACCGGATACTATGTACCATTCATCCTGCCTGATCAAGTGGACCGGACTGTGTTATCCTATGATATCCCCAGCACTGCTCGAAAGTTAGTTTTCACTTTCCCCCGGGTGAACGACAAGTCGACCCACCTCGTGTGGAGATATCAAGTCCAGACTGTCCGTCCTGACAAGGGAGTCACGACACACTATGGCTACTTCAAGATGAGCCGCGCAAAGCCCACTGAACTGGATCTGTCCAACTATCCCGTGCAGAGTGTATGTTGGGTCAGATTCTCCGCATTCAACCCTGATAACCCCCAGGAGAGGGCGTGGTTTGCACCTATCAGGGGTGCCGCCTTCGCCAAACAACCTGCCACAGTGTTTGAGGTGGCAGACCACATGCCCGCCATGGAGCAACGCATTGTGAACACACTCTCCGAGGACAGGAGGAGTGTTTCCTATGTCAGGGACAACGGCACCTTCAAACCCACAGCCGTGAAAACAAAGAACCTGAACCTGGTTTTCAAGAAGTGCAGCAACGAGGAGCAGGATAACATCTTCGCTTATCACTTCCAGGCCTACCCTCTAAAGCAGGTTATTGACAAGTATGACCCGAGGGTGATGCACAGCAAAGTGGATCCTGCTGATGAGACCAAGCCGTTTGCCAAACCCATCATGGAATGTGTGTCAGGGTATTTCCAGCTTTGTGATGACTATCCCTCCATGTTCAAGTTGGCCACGAGCTGGGATGAGACCTCTGTAGTGGGTGAGAGTGTCTATCTGTACAACATAGATAATGAAACAGCTCAGTTGTCAACAGTTGACCACCTTGTCCTCCAATACCTACCTGGGTGCTGCACAGAAGAAGACTAGGAAGTGGAACAATATTCTATATCATGAATGATATAGAATCCAGTGCGTCATATAAGTATCATGGTTGCATATTGTGTAGGTATTGTTTTTATTGGTTATTACTTTAACATTTGGGGTCACTATTCTTTGGCAGTTTTAAATGGTTAATTTTTGTTGCTATATATTGGTCAATATCTTTTATGATAAAAAGCAATGCAGGTATCAACTTCAAACTTACTTGTGTAACATTCAATTTTTAATCTTATTGATAAAGGTGTTGAAAAGTTTGGTTTTATTTTGACAATCATCATAAATTCGTAATAAAAACT
>CAMPET010000117.1:94777-114377 GCA_946803715.1 Beroe ovata
CCCATTTGTGCCGCCTTATTGCTCCATTTGTGCCCCCTTATTGCCCCATTTGTGCCCCCTTATTGCCCCATTTGTGCCCCTTTCTTGCCCCCTTTGTGCCCCCTTATTGCCCCATTTGTGCCCCCTTTGTGCCCCTTTTCCGCCCCCTTTGTGCCCCTTTTTTGCCCCATTTGTGCCCCCTGGGGCAAATGGGGCACAAATGGGGCATTTTGGGGGCAAAAAGGGGGCACTTTGGGGGCGAAAAGGGGGCACTTTGGGGGCGAAAAGGGGGCAAAAAAGGGGCATTTTGGGGGCGAAATGGGGGCGTCGGCGGAGCAGTCAATAGCCGTTTCTATCTCAAGTTTCTATTCAAGGAATTCTACTTTTATTCATATAAATTGGAACATCGTTTTGTTTGACTCACATAGATCCAACGAGGGTCACTTGAATCGGAGCTGCAAGCCAAGCTCGACCACCCTGAAATTAAGTTAAGAATTCGTCTATCAACCCGTTGACATTTCATCCGCCATACCAAATATAATGACCATGATAGTTTCACATTACCATGGTACACAGGAAACTACCTGGAATAACTTCGTCTTGGTATCAAGAATGTTCATTACCACTGGAGTGAATGCTGAAATACTTCATGTTAAAGACCCCGTCTTTACCATTATGACGCTTCATTCATTATGGAAATTGACACCACCTAGCTTCATTCCTCACACCACCTAGCTCAATTCCGCTCACCCATTCCAGGTGTAGCCATCAACACTCGGCTCAGTACAACTTGTGCAATNCGGGGGAAGGAGGCCTAGGGACCCGGCAGGTGGCGCCGTAACGAGGGGGTTGAACGGGAGGAGAGGCCTGGGTGGGTGGTTGATAAGGGATGGTTCATGGTCAAGAAACAGATTTTCTTCAAAACAATCAGGATCATATATTTTATTTCACACTGGGTATGCACCATAATACAAGAATAGAGAACTATAAATAACACGATGATAGGTTTGTAGACGGCATCATACTCACATGGACTGCAGCCCGGGTAATATTGGAGGAGGCGGAGGGAAGGAGGGGAGAGGGAGGATGGTGGACGTCACGCCGGCCTTCTTCTGGGGGGATGTCATTGAACCGAGAAAATAAGTCAACTACAATATCGCGATAATGTCACAAACAGTGGGACAAACTCGAGGTTGGGAGAGTGTACCTTGATGTCTAGTTTAGTATCTGACTTGGTGTCATTCTCCAGGGGTAGTATAGCAACAGGAGGGGGCTCCACGGTGTTTAGCATGGGCACAGGGGGCACCATCATGGACCCCGGTACTATACCAGAGGAGGGAATACCTAGGGAAAGGGACTCTTGTCACGTGATAAGGGCAATACTATTCCAGATTATGCTTATTCCCGGAATAGGCGGTATCGGAACTCGGGTGTAGGTCAAGATAGACACTGGTTCAGTAATGGGACAGGGTCAACATATGTGAGTTGACTCCACACTCCCATAGGTATACAATAAGTACTCCAAAACGCATTAATGACTTACCGAGCGATACAGGCGGCATGCCGACGAAAGGGAGTGAAGTGACAGTGCTAAATGACGAGGTTGGGATGNTGTGTGTGTGTGTGTGTTCATATTCTCACTTCATTCATTAGAGAGGTTTGTTTTGTTTAATAGTTTCCTGCTGTATTATACAAAACAGTCCTCTCTGCTCTAATGATCGAAATGAGTAGTAGTACAGCCGATAAGTGATACGTTGCCTTTGTTGAAATAGGAGAATAATATGGAGCTGAGATTCGAGTTAACGCTTTGAATCTTTGATCATGATGACTGATGCTCAGCTCTAATGCTCTGCTTCTCACTATGATACAGCTGGGGAATGCTTTTCTAGTCTTCATTTCCATTTTGCAGTAACACGAGACCCCTCCCTTGCGTCGGAAATTATCCTTTGTTTTGAAATTGAATATGTTTTTTACCGTTTCTCATTTGTTATTGGTTGTCTAACTTTTATGAACAATCGACTGTGTTGTTCAACGTGCTGTGCGTTAGTTACTCAACGTGGAATCGGTACAAAACAGATCAAGTATTAGATCTCACGTCCTGAATCCTGATTTTGATTCCTTATTTTGTCTTATGTTATGTTTACTGAATCTTGAATCTCGCAGTGTATCTTTGGCATTTGGTAGAGCTCTTTTCTTGGAGTTGAAGATCCCCGATTCTATAAAGGGTTCCCCAGACTTGAGTGAATCTCACAATGGTACAGCGCCCAGAGTCCGGACATACCGTTAGCTTGAAAATCTTACATCGACGTGTCATCATAGTTTTTGAGAGATAGAGTAAGTACGACGTACTGAATAAGCCATAAGTTTGTTGTTAATATATCAAAGGTGCATGTTCGTTTGCCTCTTCCTGGACTTGCGATCGTGCTTTTGAGTCTTGACTATGAGCTGGTAATGTCTGATGAGTGATGGCCTCACATTGTGTATCTGATTCGATGTGGAGGCATCGTTAACCAACCTGATCGATGCTCATTTCATCCTGATAATCAGCGAACGCGCATCTTCGGTATTGCGCATTGAGTTTATGATAGATTGGAAATTTAACTGATCGCAGTAATGTAACAGTAGCGTTTCGACAATGCAATAAAACAATGTTTATTTAGCAGGATCGACGAAGACTTTGGAGTTAACTTTCTCTCCTGTGGGATGGGTAATGGTGGTGTGACTATAAAACACTATAAAAGAGCCTGATGATTCCTGGAGGATGAACCGCAGAAGACTAGAGATTGAGATTAACAAATTTATATCATATTGATTAACTCGTCTGATTCAATCGTCTGCTCTCTTTTCACCTACCTACTCATAGTCATTGTTATACCGGGAAACCCCCTGCACCCTAACATACCGGCTTACTCTCTAAGCTAAGCTCTCCCCCCTAACTCACACTGACACAGCCTTATACGCTTAAATGATACGGTATACGGGATCATGCATTGATTCCGTCCCACATTTAAGTGGGACGGAGAAGTTCGACACAAAAATTGTGATACAAATAGAATGACAATGCGACAAGAAGTGTGTTACTGTTAGTGTGACAAAAAGTGTTTCAGTGAGTTTGTCAGAATATGTGACAGTGACAGGGAGGCTGGAAGTTTCATGATGTGTTACCAAAGCGACTCAAATTTTAGTTCTCCCATCCGACTAATATTATCTCATTCACTCACATTGTAGATTGACAATTACATATTCTTCTGCACTCATGCTACACAATGTCACATGCAAAACCGGGTCACCACGTTATACTCATCTATCACATTCACTCATTGGAACTCTCAAACTCATTCGACTACTTACACTAAGCCGTGCGGCGTGCACTCATCCGAACACTTACACTCATTCTTACACTGACTTTCTTTCGAACATTATAGTCCCATCAGAACACTTGCCCTCATTCAAATTCTTACACTTATCAGAATACTTACACAACGTACACTCATTCGAACAATTACACTCATTAAACACTCATTCGAACTCTCATTCCAACACTTACACTCATTCAACTACTTACACTAATTCGAACACGTACACACTACACAGTGTAAGTTGAACTCATCAGAACACTTTCACCCATCAGAACACTTGCACTCAATCGACCACGTATACTTATTGAAATACTCATTCGAACACTTACACTGATCAGAACACTAACACTCATTCAAACTTTCATTCCAACGCCTACACTCATTCAACTTGAACTACTTACACTCATCCGATCACATACACTCATTCCAACACTTACAATCATCAGAACACCTGCACTCATTCGAACACTCTCAGAAGTATAATCTGACTCTGACGGTAATCCGCCTGCCGGCATATGAAGGGAAATGAACTCTATGAGGGAAAATAAACTCTTTCAGTTTCATCTTCGTGCTTTTATCTTGTGCCTCGGTGTTTGAATTTTCCAAGTTCAACCGGTATTACAACTACAAGTATATTAGTACAAGTCAACTACAAGACTGAAGACGTGCGTTCTGAGTCTGAGTTAAATTTAAAAGTATGTACTTGGAGTCCGAGTCTGTTGTCGGAGTCTGACGTCTGTAATTGCACGTGATTGTGTGTACACTGTACATTGTAACCGAGTCAGGAGACATTATCACGATCCTATCAGACTTATCGAAAGAGCTTGAAGTTGAACTTGAACACTAAAAGTAAAATGGGATGGCAGATGGGTGATAGAGGAACTTGGAGGGTGGGTAGGAGCAGNTCAGTGATACAATTCGAGAGAAATCCCGTGTCAGATTTCAGAGGACACATACACACTCAGTACGCATAGACACAGACAGACACAAACACACAGACAGACACACAGACAGACACGCACAGACACACACTCATCTGTGAATTCATACAGTAAATGAGATTATTCGATGGATCTTCGAGTACCACAAAGGACTTAATACCCTACATAGTACATGCATTTACAATTTAATTTATACTGTATACCTTGTACAGTACTACAAGTAGTGGGTTCCATAGCAGTACTCAACCTGTCAAGTTTGTGTGTTGTATAGCACGAAATGTACCATATACACTGTACAGAACATTGTACATATTGAGGACACGCGCTGTGACTCACCATTAGACATTATGAAGACCATTTACCATGTACAACAAAGTAATGTTGAGGTACACCAAACATACAATTATACCATTTATGGTAATATGAATGATGAGTTACAATAAAGCACAAAGCACAATCTACTAGGATCCAAATTAAGTACATTATCATCAGCTGAGAGTTAGCTGATGACGTCATGACAGTGAAATCGCATAATATCATCAGCTGTATGTGATTGGAGAATGTATTATTTCATAATATGAATAGTTAATTATTGAATGTCTATGTTAGTAGTGATCATGCAACAGTTCCATATACGGTGCCTATAATAGCACACGACAAGAACCAGTTTATCTTACCACATGTCTTAACTCTGATAGTCAAGCCCAAATTGAGAGGAAGATTCATTTTTACCTTCATTTCGAGGGAGAACGTTGATTTTGAAAGAAAAAGAAACACAATCGAATGGTAGCCAAACAATTGATTTGGAGCAATTACAATTCTCATAATATCTCGACATCTATCAACCACCATGATGCATGGCAATAATTGTCTCTTGGTTACACAGTCTCTTGTGTTGGTCTGAATATCAGACAACGTGGGTACTCAATGATATGATCATCAATAAATGAACTTCCCAAGTAAATGCTGGATTTTGGGGCTTGCCTCTCCAATGCCAATATGATTGAACACACACATTAACTAAAATAATCACAAGATATGAAATGCGATTAATGTCCCTGAGTGAGATAAAGTAAGTATACTACAATTTGTTACCATGGAGACGGAAAGAGGAAGAGGAGTTGATGACATCTTGTACATGTCCAAACTCTGACTCCTGAAAATGCTCGAAATTAACAACAGTGCAAAATGGACAAAACCAGAAAGATTACATCGATTCGATCTGAATCTCGAATTTAGGACAGTCTTGTCAATGACTTACTGTGCTGCAAGTAGGGACTTGGTAACTTTCGTTCCAGTAGGAATTCTCTTGACTGTGACTTCAGCATTCCTTGGTATCAGCTGATTGTCATCGTTGTAGACTGAAAATTACAAGTTGTCATGAGCTGTTTAAAACATCAGCAAATTCTCACAGCAAAGCTTCGAACAGGGTGGTTGTTCCAGCCCCTCCTAATATTCAATCAAAATTATCACTAGCCCCCACCTTCTTGTGTCTGTGCATTTATGATTTGAAGCATAAAATCCGGAGCTTTGCCCATTTTCTTTTGCCCAAGAATGGTCTGTTTGATCTCTCCAACACTGATGTATGCCCCATCAAATTGAATGGTGTCATGCTTTGCATTATTTCGGAACTTGTAATGAATGCAAGACATGTAACCTAAAGAAGTATGGTAGTAAGATGGATAAGTTAAGACATTTTCAATCAGCTTACACTGATAGTAGCTAACACATATCATCAATAAACAATTCCTGATAGAGTAAGAGCCACCAGTTACAATCAAAAAGAACTGAACTCATCTATCGCATAAAAACCAAACCAGTTTATGTCAGCCAATTTGAACATGAACATTCTACCAAATTGTGAATCCAGCTGACATAAAACTCAACAAAGTTGACTTTATTTTGTTTAATTCTATACAGGAACACTCCTAAATAACAATAATACATATTAAGGCAGGTCAGTTTGCCTTGGCTAAACTTCCAGGATTAATATTTTAATGATAAGTGTGCTGATATGAGTAAAAGGATCAGGGTTGCTGAAGCATCTTACATTTTGTTTGACAAAACAAATACATTATGAATAAATTCCATAACCACATGGCACACATATAAACCATCAACATATATCAAACAACAACATTGACACCTCAAACACCTTACAAATTGATGTCTACATTCTTTAATTTAAAATTTATGTTTTCGTTGAGGTGTGCTGCCTTTTAGCAAATTTCTTAATTTCAAAACTCACTGGATTCTAGAACATATCTAGACTCTGCCAGAAATTACATTGCATGCGTGGTTTTCTCACACTGTGCACCCCAGTTCTACTCGGTGAATTGAAAAGTCAAAGAAAACCTGCCGAGAGCGGCAGGTTGAGTCACACAACGTGCCAACATGTGAACATCATTATTTATTTATCATGTAGCTAATTTTACTTGGACTTGGAGATCTAGGAAAAGTCGTAAAATTTAAAAAGCCACGGAGATAAAAAAGTCGTAAAAAGTCGCGCAGAATATTTGGGTCATGGTCACGCGCAGCGCGCGCGGCTGAAACTGTCCGAATCTTCAGCTCGAAAGATTAAATATATAATATTAGATGAAATATATGAAATTCATTGACTGGCGATGCACTATAGGCCCAGCGGTGCGATTGCAATGAAATTCTCGTCGATCGATGATAGACCCTGTCGAGTATTTCGTTTTGCGCGCGCGATAGGAAGCTGCCTGAGAATAAGTTTGCAAACTTATTCTCAGGCAGTCAGGCAGCTTCCTCATTACTGCTTCGCGGCTTGCATCAGCGGTCTAGCATCGACAGACAAAATGTATATCATCAATGCAATTCTTACCTGTCGACAGGCAAGAATGAAAAGGACGGAATAATTTCATTTGACATGATACTCAATACTGACAGGTGCAATTAAATGACGAAATTCACTTCTTCAGTCCAGCTGAAAAAGTCATAATTACTAAAATAGTTCAAAAAATGAAATAAACTATTCGGATCTTCTTGTGCACACGTTGCGCGCCCCTGTTCTACTCAGTGAACTGAAAAGTCGTAGAAAGAAACCACGGAGACGCGCAGCGCGCGCGGAGTATTTGGGTCACGCAGCGCGGGAACAGATCTTCTTTTTCCGATTGGAATGCTGCCCGTCTGTTTCATAGTGTTATCGATAAGCAACCGTTGAAGCTGTTCGTGTTGTTGATTCAACGTATCCAGACATTAAAAAATATGAAATTTATAATCTGTTCCAGTAGTGCTAATCTGATTAGCACTACTGGAACTTACTTGATTAGTAATCAAGTAAGTCCGACAAGAATCTGGCCGATTGACGGATAGCTGAATCGCTTGTTGGTTAGCAGATTCTCTATCATGATTTCTCCAACGTCCTGAAGATTATTTATCTCGGCAAATTGACAATATAGATGGCTCTATATTACTCCCTCTTATCTATATTCACGGAATCACGGTGTTGGCCAATGTATAGCTTACCCAGACTCCAGACTTGATGGGCAAGATGTCAAGGTTCACATTGATATGGGAACACGGTGGAACCTCACCCACCACTTTCCTTATGTCACCAGCCCACATTAAACCTGATATCGAGAATTCAGAAAACTTATATTTATCGCTAAATTATGCGATAAGTATTATGCGATTATAGAATGAATCATATTGACTGCCAAATTCCGTTCAGTGCTGATAAGGTACCTGAATCAGGTATTTGGTTCAGAGTGATGTGCAGGTTGTATTTCCTGTCTGTGGTGTTACTGAGTCGTAGGACTAGCTGGAACTGCTCTTTAGCAGTGATGAAATGCGGCATGTTCTGAATTGCAACAACTAGTTCCCCTGGTATAATATGAGGTTTAAAATTACTCATTGTGTTGAGATAAAATTTGTGTATTACCCAACGTTATGCCAGTTCTATTGAACGGAAAGTTTCACCCTCTATTTTTGGAAAATTCCTAGATGGCATACCTTGAGGTTGGATGAGTCTTTGCAACTGAGACGACTGAAGCCTACCTTTCTCACCGAAATTGCTCAACCACATGATATCTAGCTTTCCAACTGATGAGACACCCTACAGAGAGCAAAAAGTCGAACATTAATCAGTTTTTATCGACCAATTTGTATAGCATTCTATGTATGATTTCAGATTTACCTTGACATTACTGCGTTCATCTTGCACCATTTTGGGCGTCAGCTTGTACAGATATTGCCATGTATCGTCAGGATTGATGTAATCACTTTCACTGAACAGTGATTCACCACTGAAATGAAGGATATCATGATCATACAACTTCCTACTATCATAGTACCACGCGGCAATTATCGATTTGTCGCAAATATCGCTATATCAGGATTAGATGAGTTGTGATTGGTCGAGACAGAGATAACTGGAAAAAACGCGCGAACATTCTTGCAAGAAAGTGAAAAGAAGTTCGCGCGCTACGTTAAGCAGTATACATATTGAGGAAACGTACTAGGACATAAAATGTACAATGTATAACTCCTAAATTATCTACAGCACAAAACAATTGAGAGTACATCTCGCACAATAAATATCACCTACCAAATTCACGAAGTTTGCACTATTACCGCAAGTGAATGAATTTAGCGCAATTTGGATAAGAATTCTTGTTCGACAGACTATTTTGACGCCAGCGGGCATCTACAGTGCTACACTAAATTCTAAGTCTTCAAGTGGGGAATGCTAATATAACCATTTCTCATACCTCGGTAAAAAGTTGAGGTCAGTTGCAGTGTAGAGAGGTGAGGGCGCTAGGAGCACTTTCTGCATATGGAGAGGGTGAGGGGTGGTGTTCGTGATTTGAGCCTCCAGGAAAATCTCATCTTCCTGAAATAGGGAGCTAAGTGATGCTAATATAAGTGATCCTGAAATAGTGAGCTAAGTGATGCTAAGTGAGAAGTCATGTGTTGAGTCACATGGCAGTAACTACCTGAGTGGTGAAGAACTTGGTTCTGACATCAAGCGGCTTGAGAACTTGGAATTTGAAGTATTTACGGAACATCTGTTTCTCACCCGACGTGTTGATGTAGCTTACAGTACAGACAAGCCTGGGGAGGATAGCTTGAATAACACGAGAACCACACTTCAAAACAGCGACGCCACTACAATAGCGCCCTGCGCCACCAGTCATATTAGAACGGACAACCACTTGACAACGACAGTGCCACTTGACAACCACAGTGCCACTTGACAACCACAGTGCCACTTGACAACCACAGTGCCACTTGACAACTACAGTGCCACTCACAGTTGACCGCCCAGTTCTTTGACCTCGTGGTTGATAACCTCACTGATATTATCCCCAGGTACAAGTTTTGATACCATGGCCTGGCCCGTGGGGTTGCTCAGTGGCATCCGCTGTGAGGATGTCTGCAGGTCCGTCTGAAAGAGGGGTAGAGAATGGAGGAAGGGAGGGGTATGAGTCGCGAGGGGGGGAGAGGGGTGTCAGAAGGGAATGGAGAGAGGGTGTGGATGGAAAAGGGGAGAAATGGGATATGATTGCGAGTGTATACGTGTATAACGTGTGTGAGTTTTATTGTTTAACTTATGCCATTCAATGCATGTATGTCTCTTTCGTAACGACATATAGTAAGAGACTATGCCAGGAATAATTCTAAATCTGGGAAAGATGGTACCTTGAGTACAACATCTCTGACAGTCTGTTGACTCTCGTTCTGTACATTAACAAAGGAGGAGAACGTCTCGCCCAGATAAATACTCCCAAAGTTCTGTGGTACTGTCAGCACCTGTGGTAAACACCAGTCTTCATGAACAACAACACTTGAACATACGACTTACGAGTCAATCCCCGGTCAATCCCATACTTTTCTGAATTTCTCCCCTATTCAGTACTTGATCATGATCTCATTATATTGAAAAACACACGAGTCACTTGAACGAGTCACTTATAGGAGGTTATTATCAACCATCTCGGGGAATTGTCTAAAATCAGACCTCCAGAATTCCGACTATTCCCGGTCCGAAACAATAATAATAGCGGGCTAGATTATAGTTCGATGTGGGAGAACATCACTGCTAATTCCATTTCCCCACCTGTTTTTGCGTGTCTTACCTCCCCGTAAGGGTAGTTAGGCATATCCTGCACGCATGCGATATCCCTGCTCCTGAACTGGGCTAGCTCGTCCCCGCAGTAGTCCCGGGACTCGGCTACGAGCGGCCAACTCGGGATGATGGCAGGTTTGGTGAGTCTCATAACACGGAGTGAGAGAGCATGGGAACTGCTGCTCGTCGTGTTGTGCTCCATACTGGAATACAGGCTACTACTGGAACACTGCCAGAACTAGGGTACAGAACTAGGGTACAGGAACTAGGGTACAGGAACTGTCGTCAGAAAAAGGGGGACTTGCGAGTTATGTCATTGCTATGGGTGATAATATGACAGATTAGCGCTAAAAAATAATCAAACAATAGGCTAATTCCAGTACCATCTCCTGATTCTTCTATATATTTACGCAGGATCGAGCGAATGAAAAAGAAGAGTAATAACAATTTGCTCTCATTTATTGAATTCATTCACAATAGGGAACTAAAAATGGTAAAAACATCGAAATATCAATGAAATAAATTAAAATAAATAAAGTCAAGCCCCGATTTTGGGGATTGTTTCTCTGTTTGACTTGCTGGTGATAGTACCTGCAATGGAATCTGGCAGTATTGACACCACTCTTCTCACATCATCCTGCATTCCACCACCGCTCTTGAGTGGTCCTGTGAGACTGAGTAACAGAGTCTCGAGATGGGGTAACCGAGTGGTGTCAAGCACTACAGCCAGGAGTACGAAACATTGGGTCAGGGATTGGGAGAAGCTCATTCCATCGCACAGGCGACCCAGCCACCTTGCCTTGTCTGATTTTCCTGACATGACTGATACGATCACCAATGTGAAGACATCGTTCTTGATGTAATCGTTACAGCTTAGCCCGAGACTGCTTAATTTGGTAGTGAGATTCTTCATAGCAGTACCATGTGTCGAGGAGGCTTCTGAAAATTTGATCATGTCAGGGAAGTTCGGGTGTCTTAGAATGTGGCCAGCAAATGTGCACACATTCTTCAAC
The DNA here is from genome assembly GCA_946803715.1 of Beroe ovata. NCBI lineage: Eukaryota > Metazoa > Ctenophora > Nuda > Beroida > Beroidae > Beroe > Beroe ovata. The sequence goes on from CAMPET010000117.1 coordinate 106,161, forward strand.
TCCCTAGCAGATTTGATGGCCAGTGTGTTGAATTCGGTAAAAAGATCAGCAGCAAACTGCTCCGATATCAAACTGTCTGTCTCTAATTGTGGTATTTTGCTAGAATATTTAGCAAGATGAAGAATACTTCGAGCTAAAGATGGTGTTTTCTTGCCCGTGTCATCGACAAAATCTTTATCAATGAAAGTAACTGAAGTCATTGAAATATGGACTGATAAATCAAGATGGGATACATTCTTGCCAATTTTCACTTTATTAGACTCAAGTAATGGAGTCAAACGAAGTCCTGCCTTCCAACCCCAACCCTGTGTAATGAGCTGTAGCATCATATCAGTCTCCTTTGGATACAGCTTTATCTTCTCTGCCATGGCGTCCAGGATGCCCTGATCATCCAGAATCTCTGTGGATGCCATGTCTAGGTCAGCAGATGCCCAAACTCTGACCATCTCATAGAACAGAGAGAAGTTGTAGAATGGTTCTCTATTGAAATAGAGCTGGAGGAGGGTGAGAGTCGTGTGATACCTGCCCTTGGTATTCTTCATGTAGGGAAGCAGGATGAGCTTCACGATTGTCTGGTGATCCAGCGCGGGTTTCAGATAACTGATGAACGTGTCAAATAATTTCACCTCTTTCACACTGCTAAGCTTTGCAAATTCACTCTTGAGAGAGGAGAAGAAAAACTCTGACACTGAACTGAGAGCTCTCAGTGTGAATGGAAGGAAGTCTTTCAAGAATGCTGCCACAGGAAGAGATAAAGCCTTGTTACTCACAGCTTGACTCACCAGTGTCTGCAAGATACGATCAGGGAATAGCACAAAATTCATCATCAGAGTGTGGTGAAGACTGTCTTTCCACTTTGCAGAACCTTTGCTGCCCAATTGGTTTATGGTCTTTGTTACATTTGAACTGTCGCCAAGAATAGCATGTCTTTCTTTATCCGAAATTTGCTGCAGCTCGTTCACTGACAGGCCTTGTTCATTGTACAGAAACTTGCAAAATGAAAAGATATCGACCACAGAGAGGCCCTGCAAGGTTTGTAATACGTCTCCAATCGCAGCTACCTTACACTCAATTGTCACTTGATGAGTACCAGAAGATAGAATTTTCACCAAGAACAGGGCGATATCTGGCGGACTTAAGTTGTGAAGGACAGTGCAACATTCGTTCATAGTGTCCTCTGTGAGTGAAAAGGACTCCATTAGTTTTTGAAAACTTTCTTTCGACATGGATAGTCCTTCTTTGACACGAAAGAAGAGCTCATCCCAAGTTGCGATTTGCGGATCAAAATTGAGCGTTCTGTATAAGGCAGTTTTCATTACAAAGTCCACATGTTCAGGTGAAATACTCGCCATGATATCTTCCAAATAGGAGATGTGCCCAGAATCAAACAACGCTCTAGAGAGCTGATCAGAGGAAACAAACTTCGCAAGAGAAAATAACTTGACTATGTTCCTCGGATTATTTGAACAAGTTGCATGAACAGCTAACGAATCGAGGAATAATCTAGATACATGGTAAAGCGGCTTCAGATGTTCAAAGTGGGAAGACACATTGCTTATACTCTCAAAAATGCAGCAAGTTAGTTTCTTCTGATCATGAAGTTCCTGTAGCACGTTATCACAAGGTGGGATTTGCCGAATTGACGGAGAGTTGAGCTGTTTGATGCTGCTTCGTATCTTGCAATAGCCCTTGCAAGATCTCAACAGCACACCTGTTCCCTTGTAAGCAACCAGATAGGCAATGTCAAATGCAATCCTAACCAAGACGTCAATGGTCTCGACAGAGAGAAGATGAATGTTTTTTGTAAGGTGTTCCCAACATTTTTTCATGACCCTACCCCATGATTTGCCGAGTTGGCACTTGACAAAGTCTACCTTGAACACATGTGGGAATAGAGCTATGAAATTCATATTTGAAGTGATACTTTCAATGATCAGCTCCAGAACGCTATTGTACGCTAAATCTGGTAAGTTCATCATTTCTGTTTCAAATTGCACTTCCATTTCAAAATGCTGGATAGTATGAAGATACTCAGAGAGCTCAATATCTAATGCTTTAGCAAAGCCGTGGATTCTAAGCCACACATTGGACAGTAGTTTAGTGACCGTTACGGGCAGGTTTTTGTGGGAGAGAATCGCTGATAGGAAAAGTTTTGAATTGAATGATGAAACATGCTCAGGAGAATTTTTAATCGAGGAAAAGAGGTTAAGTAGCTGTGGGAATCGGGATGGTTCATCACGATGCAGTATCAATCTGTCCCAAAGAGTATCATGTCCAATCATAGCTATAGTCTTAGGAGATGAAAACATGAGTTTACAGTCCCAACACATCAATGCGATAGAACAGAGATATGATAACGTAGGAGGAAAATATTCATTGAATAAATCAAAGAGAATCTACGAAAGGGAAAATACGGAAGATATTTCATAATTCATTATTGTATACATGAAGGAATTTAATATACAGGTTACACAATAATTGTATGAAATAAATTCTCAAAAGATTTCATAAATATAAAATCATACACCTACCCATATGATCAGAGAGATTGCTATCAAATAACAGTTTCTTACAAGAGGCCGATCAACCATATGCATTAGCAAAAATCCTTTGAGTTAGCCATTAAATGGTTAACAACTTTTATCCTATGAGTTAGCTTTTATGCAAACTAGACTCTTTTAAGAGCAAAAGCTGCACCAAGTCCTCCACCAGCACAACCTGAAACGACACCTAAATCTCCTTTACCATCTTCTAACCTAGAAACAGCATGCAACAGCAGTCTTATCCCAGTGGCACCAAATGCGTGCCCTAAGCCTATTGAACCACCCCATGCATTGACCTTGTCCAAGTCAATGTCAGCCACATAAGAGTCCTGATCCAAATATTGCTTGGCAAATTTTGGACATCTCAATGCTGATAATTGTGAAAGTATTTCACCACCAAATCCTTCATAAAGTTCAAGTATATCAGCATTCTCTATATTTATGTCCTGATCTCTCTTCAATTTCCCCAATGAAAGAGAAGTTCCCATGAGCAAGTCAGTTTTTGGTGAAGCAGCTGCAAAGGAAACACTTGATAATTGGGCTCGTGGTGAAAGGTTGTATCGACTGGCTGCAGCCTCTGAGACAAGTAAACAAGCAGCAGCACCATCACATGGCTGATTTGCTGTTGCTTTAGTTACTGTACCACTTCTTCTTATGGGTTTCATGTTGAATACCTTTTCACGTGTCAGCTTTTTAAGGGTGTTATCTTGTGTTATAATTGCACCAGTTTTTGGACAAGTCACTGAACTGATGAAATTGAATTTCCCATCATTGAAAGCCCTATTAGAGAGTTGATGGGACCTGTAACCATATTCATCTTGATCATCTCTTGATATGCTGAATTTTGAAGCAATTCTGTCACCATTTTTCACAAACGATTCTTTGGTCTGGAACTCAACCACTTGTAAGACATCAGGCAGAAAATCTTTTGAGGTCAATTGTGATAATAGTTTGAGCTTGTCCCTGCTATTCAATTCTTGATTTAAATATTTCATGAAGACCTTCCTAGCATTTTTACTAATTCTGACAGGTAGATCAGTAAGGTATTCAACACCTCCAACCACAACAATATCTGCATAATTTGAGTTGATAATATCAATCCCCTTTGAAAGAGCAGCCTGTCCACTAATACATGCCATTGAAACAGAATGAGCAGGTGAATGTATACCAGCCTTTTGAGCAGACATGGAAGCAATATTGGGACTCATATTTTCATGGAAAACATTCCCAGCAACAACATGATCTATGTCATTTTTGTCTAGATTGACACGTGACAATAATCGCCTGAAAGCAGCACTGAGTAGGAGAGCACCAGTCATCTCTTTATAACCGGAATGAGGCAGCTGGAAAGGAGTTCTGATACCGTCAATGAACATGACCTTTGAAACCATTGCATACCGAAACCCTGAATGTACAAAGCTTCTAGCTACATTTCATAAGTAGCATAAAAGGCTGGGTCAGTTAGACAATAGACATCAGGGGGAAAATAGTCTGGTGTTGTCACAGTACAATCCTCATGTTTCTAGAAGTCAATCCCTAGCATAAAAACATGGAACCAAATATGTAGTTCCCAAATAGAACAATTCAAGAAAAAAAGCTAGCAAAAGAATATTGATAATCTGCAGTGTGATTTATCTTCTCCAATTATCGGGGTCAAAAAAAGTTTCAGAGATATACTTCTCCATGTGCAATTCAGTGGCAATGAAAATTAGTGGGATTTTATCTATATCCCTGTCAAGGGCGGAATCACAATTAAGATAAGATAAGATAAGATGCATTTATGAAATACATCATCACTTGTGAATACTCCTAATTAAAATCAATAATTAACTCATGTGGTACTGCATATTTGCAGTCAGTTTATCTATATATTCTATTCCTATGAATAAATTCACTAAAAACGTAAAAACTTCTGATATAGAAAAACGAATGTTATAAAAACTGTTATAGGATAAAAATCAAAAAAACTAAGATAACAGTCATATAAATTACTATTTCGTCCGATTACGCTATGAATAATGCATCGCCAAAAAAATATATTTGCATTGCATTGTGAAGCTCTTAATTTGCGTTTTTGCGACGCGCTGCAATGCATTTGGCTATATGATGATAAACCTTGTCGAGAATTTCGTGTGCACACGTTGCGCGCCCCTGTTCTACTCAGTGACCTGGAAAGTCGTTGTCAGATGTTACCTGACCTGTTTCTCGCGCGCGCGCGCCTTCATCATCATGTTTCGGCCTTCGATGAAGGCGCGCGCGCCGCGCGCGAGAAACTGAGGTCAGATAAAATCTGACAAAAAAGTCGTAGAAAGTCCTTGTCTGGCGATGCTAGACCGCTGATGCAAGCCGCGAAGCGGCTTGCGTCAGCAAGGCTGACTGAGAATAAGTTTGCGCCGCTGTCTGAGAATAAGTTTGTCTGAGAATAAGTTTGTCTGAGAATAAGTTTGTCTGAGAATAAGTTTGCGCCGCGCGCGCGCAAAACGAAATTCTCGACAGGGTCTATCATCGATCGACAAGAAAGTCCATACCACGGAGACGCGCGGAGTGTTTGGTTCACGCAGCGCGGGAACAGAATTTATGTTTAGCGCGCGCGGCGCAAACTTATTCTCAGACAGCTACTATACAGCTTGCATCAGCGGTTCAGCATCGCCACACATTACACAACTATATTTTTAAAGCTGCATTGCAGCATGCAGGATCAGGATTTCTTTAAAGTCGAGTCCCTGCTCTAGCTCTGCATCTGAGCTCTAGCTCTCGCTTTAAAGTTTCTGGAAAAAATTATCCAACGTCCCAATGTCAATTTAAAATAATTGTCATCTTAATACCGATTATTCAAATTGCATTTACTCAATATTTTCTTGTTGTATCTATTTCTTCTATAAAATATATCTTTTCGTGAAGTTTCTTTGAGATGATTGGATGTCATCAATTTTTCAAAATTGCCAACATTGTCAAGAGAACCTCCACAAAGCGTGACCCTTACTTCTTAGTTCTCAGATTTGATTGAAATAATAGTATTTTGCAGAGGCGTGCGGTGGATTTGTAATTTAGGAAATTGGGGTGTACGGTAATCGGGTGACTCAGGGGGTTTGGGGGGCAGGCCCCCCAACTGCCGGAGGCTTAGCGCCGCAGGTGAAGATTTTGGAAAGTCCAAGCCCGAGAATGCCTGAACACACAGAAATCATCGATTCAAGTCATTTTGCTACAAAAGGAAAGCACTCCAGAGGGCAGAGATGAGCATTTTCAGTCTCCTTTTATAACTGTCTACTGATGGAATAATTCAATATTCATGATCATGGTCATAAGACAAGGGCAAGTGAAGATGAGAGTGAGTGATTCCGAATCACTGATTCGTATCCTACACTTAGTTAAAATAGCACATGTAAAAGTGAAGAAATTGCCTCAATATCAACTCTCCTAAACTCAATATGGACCTTAGCACAGAGTTTATAATCGATCATCAACAAGCATTCACGCCAAATCAACGAAACGAAATGATGAAATGACACGTATACATAATATGACTCATATCGATCTGGGGTGTATCGTACACCCCAGCGCAATTAAAATACAGTAGGCGCCCCGATTTCACGGCACGCCTAGGGAGCATTGCAATTTAACAGTACATTGGGGTGTATGAGCCGCGCGCGCGCGTAAGTGCGCGTTTTCTCAACCAATCAGCGTTGAGATGCGCATAAAGTTATTTCACGAATTTTTTTATTCACAATTTCTGGCAGAAAATGCGCGGCACGGCATGAGCAGCGTCGCGTCCCGTTATTGGCAATAAAAATCCGGAATATTTTCCTTTACCAGAAATTTTCTCTTTTTCTTCGCCAACAGTGGGGTGTACATGGACACCCCAACACCCCCACGGCACGCCTCTGGTATTTTGATCAGTTTAAAAGATTGATGTCTATGTGAAATATCTTGCTGTAAAGTCAGTGTTATCTATATAATGATGTTACTAAACCATCCCTATAGGATGGATAAAACATACTTCAGACCAGTAACTGCTACAGAGTCCACTCATGGAAAACGTAGTGCTTTGCCAAACAAACCTCTTTCAAAGCGACCTGGAACAGCCCTTGGAGTCTCTACCGAGCATGAAACCAGAAAATCTAACCCACTCAATGTCAGTGTCAGTTTCATTCGTCTACCTACATTAAGTTTATTAAGTTGATGAATTTTTGCTGGTTCCATGTGAATAAAAGCTTCCTATATTATTACTCTTTTCTTTACATTATCCTCTGAAAACCTGTGAGACATGGAATGCGATGTAAATCATTCAACTAATATTTGATGCATCTGTAATATGGATTCCATAAATCTATTTGACCAAATATGCATGTATGGAGTGATGTAGGATGTAGGTTCCTTCAATCAATTGGAGCTTCTAATATGGTCATAGAAGCTGTATTGATACGATTTGGATTGATCAATTACTTAAACATCACAGTCTGGAAAAGGATACAGTGCCAGTGATAAGAGACTAAGTGAGCTGTATGCATCCCTACAAAGCATACCTGAATTCCGAGCTGCCACACCAAAGATTCACATATCACATCACCAATCACAAAAAGAAAAGAAAACAACAAGTAAGGTAGGGTGAGCCTGTGGATTCAGTTTATTTGTGTGAGGCCAGTAAAATAAAAAATGCTGATATAATTATCTGCTGCAACTATAGTTTCTCAACTGCTGCTTAAAATAGATAGATGAGATGGTTTTACTTCACGAGGTTGCTGCATAACTGATGCATTATAGCTTAATTCAATCACGTGCACTAGAACCTACTGATCTAATCAGCTATACAAAGGGAACTCTTTCAACAAATTGTAAATTGTAGGAGCTGAATGACCTTTTCTTTGTGAGCTGTTGTGAAATCTTCTTCTCAACCTAGTGAGATGAAGCCGTGTTGCATGCTAGAGAATTCTTCTCGTTTTTATTGCTATATTTGAGTATTTGAAATGCTGGAGCCCAGTGAAGGCTGTATTTTAGTTTTTGTTTTGTGGTTTCAGATCGTCTTCTTACAATTAATTCAAACTATTCCACTACTGTTCATTATTCGTGGGACTACATGACTACACAGACCTCATTTTTTCGGCTGAATCCATAAAAAAGCCATTACTCCGTGAAGCAGTGCCATCCTATATCTAGAGTACTTCCGGTGGATTGTTCCTACATGATAAGATGTAAAACTATGTAAACTGTATCAATTGAGCAATTGATAATCCATTGGAAGTTTTCTCAGATTTGTTTTCAAAGTTGCTTGCAACAAACACAAAAAACAATTTCCTTCCATCATAATTCAATAGTCAATCCTCCTGCAACCTGCGTGTGTTTTGACACGATTTGCCAGTCTATTTTGTTAACTAAGCAGTAGGAGTGTTCCGCTCACTGCTAAAACACCTTCAGGCTTTCTGGAGATATTTTTAATTACCTACAAATTTGCTAACCCTATTCCCTTCAAACTTTGTGTTGGTTTTCAAATTCCCCTCCCCTCAGCTTACAAACTGAGTAACCAAGGCAACACATATACTTACGTTTCACGCTGTAATTACTATACTTTGTAATCCAAGTAGGTTCCAGCTCACCGTAGTTACACTTCTGTATTTTCTGTGGTAATGCTCTCTTACATTATTCATGTGAAGCACTGGATACGGGGGGGGGGGGGGGG
>CAMPET010000117.1:123228-136959 GCA_946803715.1 Beroe ovata
GGGAAGGGGATGTTGGGGAGGGGGGAGGGGGGAGAAGGGGGAGGGGGAGAGAGGGGGATTGCGGAGAGGGACTGAATAATTAACTCTACACCAACATGCTAGCATAATATGTCCACAACCTCTTTCCTGTCCAGTGTACAGTGTAGTTATAACTCTAGAAGGTCTGGGATGAGAGGGGTCAGACTATAATAAGAGAGAGAGAGGAGTTCTCATCCACTGCATGATTTGCTAACTCTCTGTCTCCCCCTTGCAGAGTCACCCACAGTTGACTGCACTCTTCATGAAGATAGACAGTGGTTCCCATGGATACATCCCGTGGGATGCGTTCTGCACGTACATGCAACTCGAGCTCACAGAGAAAGAGGACAGCTACACCAGGGCACGTGAGGTTAGTGATCATGAAGAGATCCGGCGACCCGTGTTTGAGCTTTGCCCGAAAATTCACAAATTTTACATCTAGCCATCTGCCATGTTATAGCCAATGTTCCTTGAGTCAGGAATCATGCCATGACTCCTCTCTACTAATTCTGGATAGTTTGCATGTCGATAATTCGTTAGTTATGTCCATTTTATACTTGTAAATGCTTACGATAATGTATTTAGGAACCATTAGTAATAACCTAGGTATGTTTGTATCGTTGTTAAGTGCTATCTAAGTATCCTAGGAGTTGAATCATGGCAATAATTCATTCATAATGCCATGAACTTCTTATGATTAACGAAGAGAATAAGATCGCAATCCCCATCGTGATTTCTGTATATAGCAGCTTCGGGCTTCCATTTCATTACAATAGCCGCGGTTACTAACAAGTAGCATTTGGTTCATGTCTAATGCCACTACAGATGAACCTCATGTTTAAACAGTCATTTATTATAGACGTCAGTTACATGATGACACCATTCATATCAATAATCAATGATATCAACCGTTAGTACTCTTTGTACACGGTTATCATCATTAGAAACAACCAATGAGAGTCCACTATTTCATCACGTGACCACACCCCCTAGGTGTGTTTCGAAACTCCAGCCGTTACCAAGGCAACGCCCCACCGTGACACAATACACAGGGTGTGTGTATTGCCAGATCACAGTTATGTGACAGCTAGCCAGGATGGTGTGGTGGCATTCTGGAACCCCGGCACACTGCAAACCAAGCGAACTCGACATGTGAGTACTATAATAGGGTAACCCGGTAACGCAACTTGTTACTGCGTAACGAGAGTTGTTGCGTCGTAACGTATGATGTTACTGCGTTAAGAATGATGTAACTGCGTTAAGAATGATGTAACTGTGAATGGTGATGCCTATTATAGGTACAACGTTTCCATTCTAGAAGGGAGTCATATTGGCAACGTCACTGAGTTTTGTCCTAGTGCGGTGTTTTAGAATGAACAATGTTTTAGAATAAAAAGTTCAGTGAACACTTATAGTCTATTATAATACTCTCCGGGCGTTATTTCCGCTAATAATGCACGCTCTCTATTTCTGATAATAGTGCTCGCAGTGCAGGATTATAGCAGCTAATACCTTCGTTGTTTTGACTGCTCTCCCTTCCGGGACAGACTATATATTTTTTGTTTTGAAATACATATCTGTTTTATTTTTTCCAAAACCAAATATGATTTGGTTGTTTCTGTTCGCNCAACAACATTCACGGTGTCAGTGGTATTTCACAGTGACTGTGGCATGCACGGCATTATGCAGCATTATTACATTCATTGTGTGTGTCTACTACATCGTCTTGAACTTCACAGCACTTCACATAGTATGCATCACTTATAGGGTGGTCTTGGGTCACGAGAAGTATTCAGAATTATCAGGGAATGCCATATTCAGATGTGCCATATTTAGAATGCAGATGGGCATTAGGCATTGACTCTATATCCAAAATACTCGCATGTCGCGGCAGTCTTTTCTTATTAGATAAGTATCTGAACTATGGAGGGAAATTATGTGACATCATTCATGTGACGCGCAATGTTGCTACACGCAAAACATTGTGTCCATGTATACCTATATCAACAATAACATCTGTTCAACTTTGTTTCACAGACACGTAGACACAGATGCAGTCACTGAGAGACACAATTGCATCACATATGCACACACACGCACACACACGCACACACACACACACATGTACACAGACACACACGCANCACACACACACACACACACACACACACAACTGCTTCTCAACTGAGCCACTTGTAGCATGACAAGTATGACTGTCATAGCTTGTAAGGTCTGCTTGTAAATTTCCACTTTTACAACGCACATATTATATTCAATAACTAATAAGATTCGCTCAAAAAATTTAGGCTGACAAGAAACAGTGATAAAAATCTCAACTGCACGCATGCATAGGCAGGTTATCAATCTATGTGTGTCAACTTATGTCCCTGTATGTTTTATAATGTGGGAACCATTTCAGAGCCCTGACACGAACAAATCCAAGCAGAAGTGGATCACAGACTTTGCCATGATGACAAACAACAATCGGTTCATACTGTCAACTGGTGATAGGGAGTTGCAGTTCTTCGAGACCAGTACTTTCGAACCATACTGCCAAATCAGGTATCTTACATCTGTCAGTGTATTCTGTGTACTTATTTGTGTGTCTGTTTGTTCAGTGTTTGTGCCAATGTTTGTTGATGTTAGCTTGTCTTTTCGATGTTTTTGATGTTAGCCTGTCTGATTGCATTGTAGAATGTTACAGATGCCAAGTTTTCCGAATCCTTTAGTCTCCTTAGTCCTTTTGAGAGTGTGTTCTGTGTTTGTATTCAACAAGCTCTTCAATAAAAACAGCCTCCCATGTGTTAAAGGTAATGACCATCTCATTGCCCTACTATCAGTAATCAGTGATTACCCAATTATAATTACACGTGTGTCCTATGTGTTATAATGATTAATGACCATATCATCGCCCTACTATCAGAAATCAGTGATTACCCAATTATAATTACCCGTGTGTCCCATGTGTTATAATGACCATATCATCGCCCTACTATCAGTAATCAGTGATTGCCCAATTATAATTACACGTGTGTCCTACGCGGATCACAACTATTATCAGCTCTGAGCTTTAACCATTGGGAATAGTGTTCGTATCGTGAAATATGATACATGTGAGATGCAATGCAGACTCCAGGTGACCTCAGACTCTCAGAGTGCCAGATTGCACCTGTTCCACCTCCCCTCACCCCCCATTGTGCCCGAACTGCTCTCCATTTCTCAGTAAAAATTCAAAATGTTTTTTCTTTTATTTCCATTCTTTCTTTTCTCCTTATATCTTCATTCGAGTGTTCAATGTTCACGGCGGTTTGTGGATCGACGTGTCAATAACGCCAGATTTGTTCACTTGCAAATGTGTTTACTTGAAAACCGTGTTAATGTTTTTGAAGGCAATCCATTTCGAGGGTTGATAAGTGTTACAACATGGCGAATACTGCAGGGGTCTCTTGATCAACAACGATTGATTTTGATTCGTGTCGATGAATTTTATGAGAATCTTCTACTTGCTATCTTATTATGCACCTACTTACTCTCAACACTGTCCCAAATTCAAAGATCTGCATCATTCCATAACACATCAGAATGCCACCATGAATTGTGAAATTCTTTGGCAGTTGACACCGGTTCGTCAGAACTATATGTCAATTGTCACCCAATCTCAATATTTTCCTGAAATCTGGCCGTGAGCTACACCCGCTTTCAAATTTCCGCTTCACCTCAATAAAGCGATAGAAAACGAGCCCAATGACGCTCAATGATGATCTTACTTCCTGCTTCATTTGTGTCATGTGACACCGAATTTGGCAACATGGATACTCGCTGTACAACTCGGTTACTATTCATTGCGGAATGCTGCTCAAATTGATTCATCGCTCTTTGGAATTGTCGATCCAAGAGGAAATTGAAACGTGATAGCATTTGGCAACACGAGCGTTTCTGTAGCATCACGTGACTGTTGTTTGAACCCCTATATTGATTCCATCCCCGTTTTGGGCGCTCATGATAACGGTAAAATCATGTGCTCTTTAAGAGAAAGAGTCACATAAGGGCACAGATAGCATACTGCATAGGAGAATCTTATCAAGTAGTGCCTCAGTATTGAGTTTGTGATCCCTTCTCTGCCATGCTTCTATCTTAGAAATTGTGACCTTGAAACTCCCCTCCAACTTGAACTATTGATTGTTACCCCTCCATAATAATAGCTACCGTTCTCTAATAATCATTTGGTAACTAACAGCCTCCCCCCGAAAGTCTCCAGATTTGCCATGTTTGAGAAGAAACTTTCCATTTTCGACAACCTCAAGAAACTATTCCCGGACGCGAGATCACTCTTTGTCTTTGTCAGTTACATTGCACTATTCTGTGCCCATGGCCTGCTCGTTACTGCCACACAGAACAAGACGAGTGGGAGCACTAGTGTGTACAACTACAACCCGGCAACAGTTGTACTGATGAGTGAGCTGTGTAAACTCCTCGTTTCCCTGGTCCTGGCTCTACAAGACCACCCCGTGGAGAGGGTGGTGAGCATGCTCACACAGAACTGGGACCTCGCCCTCAAGTACATAGTCCCGGCCATCCTCTACTGTGTCTACAACAACCTCATGTTCATATCCCTGTCCCAATACGACCCGGCAACCTACTTCATCCTCATGCAGTTCAGAGTGGTTGTGACAGGTGTCCTGTTCCAGGTCATATTCGGGAAGTACCTCACGCTGTCACAGTGGCTGTCACTCCTCATCCTGACGACAGGGTGTCTGGTGCGACAGGCAGGACTTACGACAGGAGGCATGGTTCTTGACGTGAGACTGCTCCCCATCACGGTACAAGTGTTCTGTTCCTGCATGGCGGGGGTTTACAATGAGTTCCTCCTCAAGTCAGGGACTCTGCCTGTGTCCGTGCAAAACTTGTTCTTCTACACCGATAGTCTGCTCTGTAACTTGATCTGGTTAGCGATGGACGGGAATGTGTTAGAAGCTCTGAGCATGGGTAATATACTGAACACATGGTCATTCTATGTAGCGTGGGTGGTGCTGAATACCACCTGCATGGGCATAGCTACCAGCTTCTTCCTCAAATATCTCAATTCCATCATGAAGAACTTTGCCAGTGGACTAGAGCTGGTCTTCACGCCCCTCCTTGCACACTTCTTCTTCAACATTCCTATCAGCTACAGTTTAATTGTGAGTGTTGTTCTCATCTTGGTCGCTATCTATCTCTACTCACAGAATCCCGTGAAGAACTCCGATAAGAAATCAGGGGTATCAGAGACTGATTGGTATGATCAGAAATGTAAGGAAAAACCTGTTACTTGTAAATCTTAGTGATTCGGTCTGTAGCTTGAATTAGTTTTAGCTTGAACTAATTGTAGCTTGGTTGAATTGTTAACCTAATCCTAACCCAATCCTACAATTACTGTATATTGTTTGACTCTTGGGCGGTGTTGATTTGTTTGGCAATTTTTAGCAATTTTTATTACCCATCGATTATGATTCACTGTTATTCCTACTAATAATTACTTACTTATCACTACATCGCTTTCACTCAGTAGTCAGTACACCTCTTAAATCACTGATTTCTCGAATTAAGAGAGATAATGAGAAATCCTGGATATACCTCGATATAACGATCTCCAACTTTCAAAATACCGAAGAGTAGCACCGCATTACCTCAATTACGATAGTGGCGCAACAATGACCCCAGTGGCACCGAAATACCAAAATTTTTCTCGTCCTCTTTCGAAATTTTGCGCAGCCATATAGTCATATCCCAATCTCCTACTCATTGAGGATGGCCGTGTGTGTACATATCTCACATAGTTCCACTCACTGGAAGATGGAGTGAAGTGCGACTCTCTCACAGCGGAAAAGTTTTTACCTGTAGAGCACCTCGAACCGTCCCTTGAGTAGGTGTCATGTGACCGTAACTAACCGAGCTGTTGCTGGTACTAGTGGGCACTGTTCACTGATAGTCATTTCTTTTTGATACCCGCACCATGATGAATCGTTGCTTGCTTATAATAATTGTTACACTTTTACCGTACATAAGCGGTAAGTTTTTCCATGAGGTAATCCATCTACCTTGTCTATTAAGTATGAATGAGATACTGATAACAGTTGAAACCAAATCATGAGGTTTGAGGACACGTATATTTCGCAGCATCGTGTAGTGGACGCAAAGTCACGACCGAAACAACATTCAGCAATGTCATTACCTGTTACGGTAACTCTTGGTTGAACCGCATTGAGTATCGGGTTAACAGCCCGAATGCTGTCCAACTGCAGATAGGAGAGTGTGTGGAGCAGACTTGCTGTCACCGGTTTCTGAGAGGCAACTTCACGGAGGCTGGCGGTGGTATGCTCGACTACTACGCATCGACCACGCTGGGAGAGACTTTGGAGGTGCGGTGTTCACTCCCTGGTCACAGGATTAACAAAACATTGGCCCGGTGTACACTGCCCACATCTAATGGGGATGGGTGGGACATGCTCCAGGCAGGAGTGTGTGAACCCTGCCCACCCGGATCCCGCTACAACACTTCATCTAACACGTGTGTCCAGTGCCCTGTGAACACGTACTCCAACAGCAGTGGTGAGGTGACCTGCACGCCATGTAACCCCGCCACCCAGTTCACCTCTGGGGTGGGGTCTACCCAGTGTGAGTGCAAGAGAGGACTACTCCGACACCCCATAGCCGATGGCAGGTGTCAGTTCTGTCCGGCGGGTCACACCACCTACAGGAGTCACCCCGGGGTGTGCGTCGGTCCGAAACTCACCGGACTGCGCGGTAACAGGAGTTTCCTCTCCTCTTTCCTCGTCTCTATGCCGAGTACTATTGGGATGTGGAATCGTGACAACATAAAGAGGTGGTCAAGTGTTGGGGATTGGATACTCAAGCGGTCCCCCGGAGCAAAGAGGAGTAGAATTGTGAAACAGCAGTATACGCTTCTCAAACGGGACAATGATTTCGGGACGTTTACTTTCCGTATAGCAAAGATCTTAGTAGCCGAACCGGTGATAGAAAATGTGTTCTGCTATACAGGAAGTGGAGAAGAGTATGCAGGGTACGCTAACACCACAATTAGTGGT
This sequence comes from Beroe ovata, assembly GCA_946803715.1. NCBI lineage: Eukaryota > Metazoa > Ctenophora > Nuda > Beroida > Beroidae > Beroe > Beroe ovata. Next base: position 130,332 of record CAMPET010000117.1, read on the forward strand.
CGGGCGTGTGCTGGGCGTGATGTTAGTTCGGGGAACTATTGTAGGAAGGCAAACAATGGAGTGGCGTGCTACTGCCGCTATTCTGCCGAGCACAGTGGGCAGATAGGTTGTGAGGTGGAAATCGGCGTGTTTGAGCACTGCGATGTTCCGAAATGCAGTGTCTCCAGTGCTAGTGCAGTGACTGGTTGCGTTTACACCAATGTAATGGTTAGTAATGGACTGCTCTCCATGGAGAGTGGTAATCTCAGGGGATTTGACAGAGATTCCGAAGCGAAGGAAGCTTGTGATAGGCTGGGCATGGAGTGCACGGGGGTGTGGATGACGGGGCAGCAGTGGTCCCTATCCCGGGTAGACACAGAGCTACTTGTGGGGAGAGGAGGAGGGGGAGAGACTCAGCTGTTCTGGGTGAAGGAGACTGATTGTGCACCTTACTACGAGGAGTATTTCACCCAGACATTCGAGTGATCGTATATATTATTTGTGTGACAATGCATCAAGTAAAGTAATACTGATATAGTATCTGTATCATACTATGGAATCAACCTATATAATCGGAATTCCTCTCGAATTTAAGTCGTGAACTTGAAGGACTATATTGCAGAGATAGGTAGGTTCTTTAAACTTTTAAACAGCGTTTTTAGCTCATTATCAAATAGTAAAATGAGACATGCTTTCCAATCCTACCTCTCCGTTCCCCTTTCTTTGGAAATTTGAAAATGATTTCATAGTTTGAGTACTTTGATATGAATTTCAACATAATATATTCCATGATGCAGTAATCTGGCTGTAAATATTGACCAATAGTGAGTGAAAATATCGTGTATTTCGTGTCCGTACCCCAGGGCCCAGTCAGGATGTAGAACTATCTCCGAAACCCATCATTTTGTCGCACATAACAACACATAGGTAACAACTAACAACAGAAGGTAACAACATCAGGAAGAATTCGCGCTAATTTCATAGTCTTCATGAAAAGATATATTTCAGAAAGATATATTTCAGAAAAAAAAGATTCTTTTGAGACACAGTCTTAAAATTTAATAGTGTCACGCACATATTGTGACACAATAGCGACACAATCATGAACATGTGTATTCCTTGTTTCAGCGGTCTGGAATCTGTGCCTCTAAAGATGAGTTTTTGGCATAATCCTCGCAATACCGAAGAATCTATTCTCATGTACGGAGATAATCAGGTAGTCACCATTATCCAAAATTCATGACCCCCCCTTCGTGTGACATCATTTCTTGTCCTCAGAAATCAGATAAATCCCCAGAAAAAATGAATGATTTTGTTATGATTTATCTAGAAGAATGAATTTATCTAGAACAGATGAATTTAGAATTTTAACAGGATTTGTAGGTGGCCCACTAACATCTTGATCAACAACTCCTTGTTCCAGGGCTGTGTTAATGTGCTGGTTATACCCAATACCACGCTGGCGTTCCGGAAGTGGAAACAGGAAGCGAAAGTGGATGGTGTTCCCACGGCAAACATCGAGAAGGTACCGGGTTTTTATTATTGATTGTCGAGTCTCCCCTAAAAACCCTTCGTCATTCGATCATTAACTTTTATCCTGTTATCGTTGTGCCTGGAGCTAAAGAGATAGCGGCAAGGGAGATTGAAACGCGTTCATTTATAATCGCTTATAACCCATTAATTGTCGATTATCGCACACGTGGCGCTACTGCAGGTGTCACAACTAGCGGATGTACGGTACGCGCGGTGGGAGGTACACAAAGATTGGGTGGTGGAGCTAAAGTATGAGGATCATCTCAGATCCATCATCTCTTGTTCCAACGACCCCTCCACTGGAATAGTCATAGGTTAGAGAGAGAGGAGTAACGGTTCCTGCCATGATCTATTCTCCATTTTTGATCCTATTTTTCAGAAAAGATATTTCGAAAAGTAATTCTCTTTCAATATGTTTTACTGAATGATTTCTGTTTACTGTTTTTTGGGATTTCCTATTATTCATCAGTCCACTTCTGGCTTCATGATATCGATATATCATCTACAGGTAATGTGGTGGGTAGTACGAATGTGGAAACAGCATTGAGGGACTCCAACATCAAGAGGGGTGTACAGGCGACCAGTGCCCGGAAACGCCTATCAGCGGACCAAACCGTTTTCTACGTTTATAAAGGAGTAAAAACATTCGACTACAGTGAGCAGTATAATGTCCTTGTTACAGGAGGGATGGACCGATTGGTCCGCATTTGGAACCCATATGTTAATACGTGAGTAGTAGAGTGTCACGTGATGTACAAATAGTCACGTGACTAGTGGAGCTTGAAACGAGCGAGGGAAACTTGTTCTTGAGTAAGAGGGGGGATTTAATAGGAGATATAGCCCATATATCGGCTACCACGATCAATATAATGATATTTCCTGTTATACCCACTACCGACCACCATCAGTATAATGGTCACCGCACTTATAGGAGATATTTCGCAATCCATAGCGGATCGCGTACAGTCTCTCCACAACGTGTTGAATAATATAGTGATGCCATATCTGCAGGAAACCAACAGCTATTCTACGAGGACATAACGGACCCATATTCTATCTGTTCATTTGTGATAAGGAGCAGAGAATATACTCCATATCGACCGATAAAACCGTGAAGGTGATTCACCGATTTTGCTGATCTAAACACATTGTTCTCACCCTCACCCACCGTTCGAACTCGTTTATCTATAGGGACTTACATCATCACCCCACGCACCTCATTCACGTTTCTCACTGCCCCCGACCCACCCCACGTGTTTAATTACACCGTCTCACCCCATCTTTTCCTACTGTCTCACCCCACCTTATCTTACTGCCCCACCCACCTTATTTTACTTTTACACCATGTGTATCACTGTCCCACACATCATGTACCCTATATCCCACCTTATATCACAGGTGTGGGACGCACAAGACCACAGTCAGCTATGTACGGTGGGTATGAAGACACACATGATTCAGGGTGAGATGACTGCCCTCATCTACAATGAGTATACCAAGGCTATCGCCATCACCACAGATACCCTCTCTGTGCTCAGTCTCAAGGAAAACAGGTGGGGGCCTAAGTAACACTTGGTGTTTTCTGCTGTGGGCAGGGTGGGGTTCACGTTATTTAATGATTATTAACTTTGATTTCCATGAAAATCGTCCCTTCACACACGAAAACAATGGGTTATTGTCAAAACAAATTCGAGTAGGTTCAGAATTTAAGGCGCGGTATCATGAGAATTCTTATGAATAATATTTTGAAAAGTATAGAAGGAAAATTAAGAATCTATTGTAGCTTTATAGCTGCAGTTCACACGCACACTAACTTATAAGATAAGACTAACAAGTGGTATAAGTTGAAAGAGGAAGGAAGGAATGAGGATAGCGAGGATAACACCAGGGTCAGTCCCCGATATTCTCATCCCACTGTTTGAATTCCCCTGCTGCTGCTCGTTCTCGTGGTGGGGGTTCATCTCGTGACTCTCACCACCGCCACCGCTGTTACCACCCTCGTTAGAGTTGGGGTAACCGACCGGTGCTGAAATGTAGGGGGTCTAGGTTAGAAGAGGGGATTTATAAAGGAGTATAGGGATGGCAGTGGAAATGAGAATTGTTAAATGTGAGGCCCCCGACTAGGCATTTGCTCTATACTGTAGAACTGATTGCTCTATAACTGATTGCTCTATACTAGAGTCTAGAACTGATGACTCTAGAACTGATGGCTATATACTAGAACTGATCAGCTCTATAATACTGGACTGATTTGCTCTATAGTAGAACTTATGGTTCTATATAGAATTAATCTAGAATTTCTGATTACGCACAGATGCAACAAGTGAAAAACAAGTTGTTAGTGAGTTCAATTTTAGAAAAAAAAGAAAAAAAAAGGAATTAATCTAGAACTGATGGCGCGATTGTAGAATATCAATTAACGAAAGGGATGATGATGGTATGGAAGTTTTGTGAATTTTGAACTGGAAGGTCAGCATAACAGAAAATCAAAGGTTAAATCAATACCCTCTATCAACATACTTGCTGGGCTAACCTTCTATACAGGAAGGGTACGCTTGGTGAGGGTTGGTTGCGTTGCACGTGAAATGAGCATGGTCTTCATGTGGCACATAGCCGTCGTGACACTCTATCATGACGGTCGCACCGTGGGAAAGTGCACCATGCACAACCATGTGGTACTCGCCGTTATGTGCCTCCGGTAGATGACACTCTGTGCGGTTAGAGGGGATAGTTGAGAATAGGGCGTGGTCAATTAATACACCGACATATCAGACATGGTCACGGTCTGAGTTGAACACTGACTATAATAATCGTCACATGATCGCTGTGATATGCTGTACCGCAGCATGTTACTAAACGAATAATTAGGAAAAGATTTCTAAGGCTTGTACTATTGTCGTTGGGGAAATTTTGTCATTGAACTGGTTGTGTCATTGAACTGGTTGTGTCATTGAACTGTGTCATTGAACTGTGTCATTGAACGCTGTCATTGAACGGTGTCATTGAACGGTGTCATTGAACGGTGTCATTGAGACAGAATTGACAGATGTTTCTGACTTACCATCAGTCTGCATATCGCCGTGGTGATCACTGTTTACTACTGTCAGTAGAACAGATGCTAGCACAATAAGATACATAGCTCAAACAGCTGAAATTACCATGCGATTATTAGTCAATTGAGAATCGGCGCAACTTTCCTACCAAATACCAATTGATCAAGCATCTTTTAGTTGAAGTTGAGCAGTTGAATGATAGGTAAAACAATTTGAAAAGCATACAGCAATCAAACGAACTAGTTTTTACCGGAGGTGAAGCAACTGCAATATTTATACGCCCCAAAGCAATATCACTAAATTGGCGGTTGTATTAGAAAGGGAATCTCTCTCATTCGTGAATGATTTGAGAGCCTATTGCTGGGATCACTTTCACTTGCACTTAGATGTCATGTGTGACCGTTATTAGGTAGGTGTCACAATTTTTGTCATCGAAGTGGTGACATCCTCTTTCGCTATCGCTGTGAAAGTGAAAGTGGTACCAGTTTTTCAATAAAACTGTCAGTCATGGTCATAGAAAGTTTCATTAAATGAGGTATTCGACCATGCAGTAATAATACTCGAGGATTATTGAAACACGCTTGTCAAATATTATAGCAGTATTTCATCGACCATTTCGTAACTGATGTCGCAAAGTATATCCATCATCACGCACGGTGCGTTAACCATCACGCTGGATGCGTTAGCTACTCATCACACATGGTGCGTTACCTATCACGCAGGATGCGTCACCCATCACGCTGGATGCGTTACTTATCACGCATGTGTTTCCCAGGTACTCCCAAACGGAAGCAACTCAGACGCACCGTGACGCAATTCACGCGATAAAGTATAACCCCCATTTTAGACAGATTGTAACAGCCTGCAACTCTAGTGTGAGTTTATAAACTGTTCATCAAGTGTTTGACTCCGTTTTGAGCGAGAAATGGTATGATAGTTTTAGACCTTGTTTCAATTATTTGACCGGGATAAGTTGACTGGGATAAGTTGACCGTGATAAGTTGACCGGGATAAGTTGATGAATACCACTGGCACCCAATGTTGTTAATTACTTAACCTTTGGAGGTTTTTTCCACATTGATCACAATCTCATTGAATCACTGTCAGATGATCAAAGTGTGGGACATAGAGACGGGCCAACATGTGTTTGAGTTTAACAATGCTCATGGCAACTACGCTGTTACCAGCATGATTTTCGATAGCTCGGGACGCAGGTATGACAGGAGCTTTCACTTGTCATCCGTTAGTTTACTCTATATGTTTCAGGGATTGCCCAATGAGATCTTGGATATACAACCAATGAAATTCGTGAATTGATAATCATACGCAATTCCAAACTACTGTTACCCTTACTATACCTAACTGTTACCCTTACCTAACACTACCTTTATCCGATCTTCATTACTCCATTACTCCCGTCAGATTAGTAACAGGGGGCAGAGATGGGGTACTCAGGATATGGAATTACAACAATGGGCAATGTCTGAGGACACTGAAGAAGATTGGGAGTGAAGAGGTCACGTGTGTCATTCATGTGACTGTCAGCAAAAACAAGTTAGTAACAAGTGGATATCACTGACTTCTCAGCTGCCTTATTCATGGAAACTTCCTTGGCTCATCCGTAACTTTCAAACCATGCTAGGGAAATTGTTCATTGAAAATTCTGTTGCAAATTTGGGTATCTTTTCATAGAATACATAATTTGCTTAAGTTCCTATAAAGTTCGTCAGAACAGGTGTCTGTGACGAATGGGGTACCTATTCGTCACAACCTGCTGACACCACTTCAAGACTGTCACGTAGGAATGCTAACAATGGAATTCACTGACACCAGTTCGTCAGAACAGTCTATGACGAATGGGGAACCTATTCGTCACGACTTGCTGACACTACTTCATGACTGTGACGTTGGAATGCTTGCGATGGAATGCGCTGACACCAGTTCGTCAGAACAGTCTCTGTGACGAATGGGGTACCTATTCGTCACGACTTGCTGACACCACTCATGACTGTGACGTTGGAATGCTTGCGATGGAATGCGCTGACACCAGTTCGTCAGAACAG
>CAMPET010000117.1:140067-151956 GCA_946803715.1 Beroe ovata
ACACACACACACACACACACACACATCTATCAAACTCCGTTTCTTCCCTCAGTCTATCTATCGAGATGACGGAGGATAAGGGAGCGAGAGTGCGGCACATCAAGCACAAACCCGTGGCCACACCTCACGATGGGCCGGCTGTCTACCACTCGCTGCCCTGTTTCGAGTTGACAGACGTGCCCCCCTCACGACAGGCACCTGTCATCGGCTCCCTCGACCCCCTGTCCATACTGGATGCTGTCGAGATAGAGAGTATTCACTCAGAGGTGAGATAGATCAGGAGGGTTTGATACCCCATACTACGCCCACTGTTTTGTCATGATACCATAACCTGACAATCAAACACTGAAATTCTTGCTAGTTGCTCAAATGGGTTCCCGAATCCTGTGATCGTCTCTAAAACATCCCATATTTTCCATTTTCACTCATTACTCCTCCCCAGGACTTGGACCTAAAACCCTTCACTCCAAAGTTAAGCGTGGTAAACTCTCATCATCCCAGACGCCATGGCAACCTCTACAATGGCAAAAGTCGGTGACTGGGCATGCAGTAGTATTGATTCGGGACTGTATAAGATTATAATATCTTGTTAATTTATTAAAGGGGTCAGCTATATAACTTGCTGATAAACTGGTATTCATCCAGCATTTGCCTATTAAATTAAACAGCTCATCAAGGGGTTTCAAAACTATGATATAATGATCAACTTTAAAGTTAACTTAAAACTGAGATTTTGTTCTTCTTTATCTAGAATAACTATCGTAACGAATCGTAAATGAAGTTTTCATTGTCGATTAAAAATCTAACGGCATCATAATGGAAAAAAATGAATAATCATCTCAGTATCATGATAAAATCTTATCTGAGATTTCCTAAATCAGAGGAGGACGTTTTTATTTTCCCATTTGATAGGCATAGGCCATAGAGTACTAGATATAAATAGCTTATGTTAGCATAATTTAACATTATCATTAATTAGGGGTAATTATGAGATAACTATTTACATTTGCATTTGTATAATAATTTGTACATAAAAATTATATTGTGACTTTGAATAAGCTGTTTCAATTTTGGATGCATGCCAATATTTAGGATAAAAGTTATACCGGTTATACAAGCTGAAAACAGTGAACGTTGAACATCGACAGTGACCACAGTTTATTGAACACTGTGCTTACTATCTCAACCGAACGTTCATAATTGATACTGATAACAGAAACGCCACTCAGACGCAGTAGGTAACGCAGCATCTCCCACGTGGCATGTATATAATTGTCATGATCAAATGTCACGTTGAATCACCCTTCTCGCGACCCCTCAAATGAACCATCTTCACATGCCTCTCCAGGCTAGCAACATCTTTAGCTCGATAGTTACAGAACTCACACGGGTGAGTCCTACTGTCACTGTGGACACTCATGTGAACCCTCAAACTGGCTTTCTGCCGAGATTTAAACTCGCACTCTGTACACGTGAACATGCGTTTCCCGCTATGAGTCCGTGCGTGAAGCTGCAAATTACCCGGATAGCACGTCGTGTAATCACACTTATCACACTCCAACACACGCACTGGTCCCTCCTCGTGTTTCGATCTCATGTGTATTTGAAGAAGGTGCTTCGCTTTGCACCGGTAGGGGCATATCTCACAGTGAAAAGGGGTGTGGTCAGAGTGCTTCGTGAGCACGTGGTGTTTCAGAACACTCTTCTGCTTTGCCCGGTAACTACAGTGTTCACACGGGTACGGTCTGAGGTCGGAGTGGGAGATGCGGTGTGTTACTAACCGCGCTCTCCAGGGTGTGGTGTACGGGCAATTCTCACACCGGTACTCGGATGTTTTGGGCGGTTTGTTAGTAACGGGAGTCATTGAATCGGTGATAGAATTGTTTGAATAATCAGTGGCATGATTTAGATTTGCGCTGGTAGTCATGGCATCCGGCCTGGGCTTTTGTAGTTCAAAAGCGTGCGGTGACTTGGAATCTTGCTGAGATGGATAGAACAGGAGCGACCTTGCGATCGAATCTTTGTTATCCGAAAACTCATCTGTTTTAGTTTCCTGTTTCAGTTGAGCCAGCGATAAACACTGGTACTCACTTGAATGCATGATGACTGGGTTAAGAGGTTGTGTGCTGTCAGTTGGAGGAGATTGGGGTTCTTGCATGCTTTGACATGATCTGAGTGGTACATTGAGGATTAGTGCTCTCGTATTGGTTTAACTGAGTAAAATACAATTTTCTGGTCACGAAATAAAAAAGGAGGTGAATCGAATAAGACGGCAATGCAAAATACTAAAATGATAAACTATTATCTATATCAAGATCAAATATTCAATAACAGGATAGCAATATAAATTATTCACCTCATCGCTAATTAAGAACGATCCTTACTACTTTCACCATGTTGAAACTGACTATATAAAATAAATAACTTTTGCCCCTCTCTTAAGCATCAAATATCCACTATCACATACACATCTTTCCCCTTATCATGGTGAACGATCTGCATTGCGCTGTATGTTATAGCCTTTACCTCTGTGCCCTGTGGATGCTTGGCAAGATCGAACGGTTCACCGTACCCCTCACACTTTATCTTGAAGTTGACCTCGTCAAACTCAATGATGTTCACCTCGTTAGGAATGAAGAACGGCTCCACACAGAATGCGTACAACCACTCATCCAGGAAGTGAAATAGCAGCGACTCAAGGTCGTCACCCTCTGCCTCGAGATAGAACGTGTCCTTTGCCTCTACACATGATATATCCGTCATGTACCCGAACATGCCCACAGCACACTCTTCATACGCGTTCGCCAGGGTAGTACCCCACGCATGGACCTGGATATCAGCCGTGTGATCACAATACTCGTATCCCCGGGCAGGCCGATCTGGATCATCCGGTCCCGTGTGTGGTAATCGGTCATCGGCCTCCAGAACCTTCCGGTTCTCGGCACTTCCATTCTCCGTGATGCCGAGCTTATCGGTCTGACTCTCTAACGTGTGAGATGTTTTGTCTTGTGATGTGGGACTACTATCACTATGCTGTGCTAGGAAGACAGATTGTGTTTGATCCGCAGTTTGGAGACATACTTTGCGACTCTCTTGTGTGGATGGGTGATCAGAAGTCTGTAGCTTTCTCTTTTCTGGTCGACCTGGGATAGAAATATTACTACAATTAACATGGCCAGTGCCCAGTGCATCCTTCCAATTCATGAAATGACCAGACAACCAGTTCTCCAACTTACAGGATTCGTTATTGCTGCTTTCCATTTTTCACTGACTGAACAACTTTCATAGCCTCAAACCATCCTATAATGGGAATAGATAATCCAGAGAAAGTAGATCAACGACAACAAAAACCTTTAAGACGTGATTTTAGTTTCGAGTTACCAAATTTTTCTCACGCGCGCGGCTTAATGAGACATTTGCGCGCATTAGACTACAAGTTTGTTCATGCCGCGTACGCAAAGCATGCAAGATTGCCACTTGTGACAATCCAAAATAATATTGAAATTCTAAATGTGACTGTTCATCAAATGGCTGTGAATGTGTTATGTGAGGATAGAATTTTGTTTTAAAGATATAATTGAAAGAAAACAAAGGATTTATGAATTCCTTTTATTTGTCTTTATTACAAAACATAAAACGAGGGAACATAAAATGGACTTGGGTCAGAATTTAGGAATTAAGGCTTTTTCATCAAGGAAAATAAATCTGTTCTCTCATTTCAGTGAAGCATTGCTTAGTCTACCACTGAAAAAGGATGCTATTGTCCCGTTTGTACTTCGTCTTTTCCCCGAGTTTGAATAGCTGTCTTCAGAGTATGAGCTAACCAAGCTGCGCAACTGCTGCGATATCTCATTGCGTACTGCCTTGAGACGGAGCGCGTAGATGACGGGGTTCAGGGCCGGGGAGAGGTACTGGATCCACCACACGACAGTCCTCAGTTTGTACTCGGTGAGTGTCTGGAATGTACGCGAGGATCTGGGTAGGAAGTATCTGAGGGTACCGGCGATGTACTGCGGTAGCCATGTACTCGTATCCAGACACATCAGCAGCAGAATGATGAAATTTACAATCGTCTTGTGATTCGTCTTCGTCTTATCACCCATCTTAGTTTGCGCGGCGTTCCTCAATCTAATCAGTGCGAATATGGTATAGCCACTAGCAACTATGATGATAACAAACCCAATGAAGTTGAACACCATGCTGGCTAACAGGATTGCCTTGATGTCCCCTATATTCTTGTAGCTGGCCACACATTGGTACGCTGACATGAAGTATATAGTGGAATGATCAGCAACAATTCTCTGTATGAGCAACCCTAGAGCAACCAGCCACATTGACGACAGACACACCACTATACGGGTGTTTGTGATCCATATCTCTCGTTTGAAGGGAAAAGCAAGTGTTATGATGCGCTCAATTCCTATCGCAGCAACAGCTGATACGGCCATGTTCAGTAGCAAGTGAGATAGGAATGCTGATATCCGACACCACACCCCCTCATTTGGAATCTGATGGGGATACCTCTCAACTAACTCTCCTCTGAGATCGAGCCAGCGTCCCGTGAAACATGCCACACCCACAAACACCAGATGCAGGGCTCCCATACACAGGTCGACTGCTGACAAACAGCATATCAGTATCATGTGGGGTTGTCGCATTGCTCTGCTCTGTGATTTCACGATGGCAAGAAGAGTGATGAGGTTTCCCACGATCGTGACGAGGCCGAGAGAGAGGGTAATTCCACCGAGAACGTTGCTGGTGAGGGGTTTAGTGGGGGTTTTACCGGGGGGTTCATGCTCGCTCATAGACTCCTCCTGCGGTTGTAGGAAGTGAGACATGATGAGCGTTCGCAGGATCAAACTATTCTAAGTTAGAGAATTGGATAAGATTCCATGGATGTCAGATCGCAAAAGTCGGGAGAACTGGAAAGAAGATGAGTTGGAGGCAGGAATGTAGAACTATGCTGCTTGATGCTATGAGAAGCAATATGAGGTGCGGACTGATAACAAGAACTGATAAGCAGAGTAGTTTGTATGTCCCTTGTATATCACTAATGTACACTGCCTACATGTATTAGATATGTATTATGTATACAAGTATCTATCTTCGCTGATTTTCAACAATGCCACTGTAAGAGCAATTGGGAAATCTACGATTATATTGTCTGATTAACAAATAAAAGACATGTTATCTGAGATTCTATACAATATACACAGGAGTACACACATATAGATTATAGAGTCGTTGAATTAATTAAGAAAATAGAATCAATGAATTGTCTGCAGTTTTTAAACGAATTTGAAGTCTTTCCAAAAATAACAAATGGTTTCATGACTTCAAGCGAGTAACAAAGTTGAATTGCCGTAGCAAAAAATGTACCAGTCTACTGCTTATAGACAGTACCTATTGTCTCCTTTTAACAATTATTTTTCAAATGAATTATTCAGTCAAAATCGAAAAGAATGAGAAAAATCTGTGTACAATAATAACTCGGCCCGTTTTTTAAATTGCAGACAAATCTTGCGACAGTTAAGATGAATCAGTAGGTATTTCATAATTGCAATAAATTTCAATTGTTTAAATAACTAATTATTTGGTGTTATTTCATGATAACATTCATTAATGACAACGAAAATGATTGTTCCTAATCTATAATAAGTATTTCAAGTACTAATGACCTATGATCAGTCATCTAAAATTAAACAAAGAACCTAAGACGGCATATTCAAGAGGAATGACTAATTAAGGGGAATGACCTAATTAAAACTCAATGAACTAATTACTTAATTAACCTACAAAGTACGTTTGCAATTATCATATTAGTGATATAAGATTAAACGGGAGACAATAACTACCATCAGTTTGCAGGTGTCTACTTCCTACTGAGCGGGCAGGCTGATTCACAAGCTTGTCTTGTCACACAGCATACTGTGCCCGCCAGTAAATGCCCGGCCGGCCACAGAATCCTCACCCCAGCAACTCTCCAAAGTGCCCTTCCTCGTGCCTGCCATGGGTACAGCATGCACAGCATTCCTCTTACTCTCAGGGTACAGCTTAGCCAGCAACTTGAACTGCACCATTATCTCATTGCGTACTGCCTTGAGACGGAGAGCGTAGATGACGGGGTTCAGGGCCGGGGAGAGGTACTGGATCCACCACACGACAGTCCTCAGTTTGTACTCGGTGAGTGTCTGGAATGTACGTGATGATCTGGGTAGGAAGTATCTGAGGGTACCGGCAATGTACTGCGGCAGCCATGTACTTGTATCCAGACACATCAGCAACAGGATGGTCAGGGTCAAGATCATCTTCTTTTGCGAGGCATCCTTCGCCTCGCCCATTTCCTCCTGAGATTTCCGACGGAGTTTGAAAAGGGTGAAGAAGGTGTAGAGACTAGCGAGGATGATGACGAGGAAACTGATGAAGTTGAAGGCCATGCTCGTGAGGATGATCAGTTTGATATCATCAGCAGAGTTGTAGCTTGCCACACACTGGAATGCCGGCATGAAGTAGATGGTGTCATGGTCCACGGAGATCTGCAGGACGAGGAAACCTGACACCACGATCCAGCTGAGAAGTAGGATCATGATGACACGTCCGTTGGTGATCCACGTGTTGCATTTCAGGGGGAACCTCAGGGTGACGATCCTCTCCACTCCAATGACCGCCACGTTGGATATGGCCATGGTGAAGAGTGGCTGTACGATGAACGAGGAAACCTTGCACCAGGGGTTGTTGTTCACTATCTGTTTAGGGTGGTACTGCTGAACCAGGTCCCCGTGTAGGTCCAACCACCGGCCAGTGAAGCAGGCTATGGCCACGAACACCACATGGAATAGTCCGATACAGAGGTCCAGCCCGGACAGACAACAGATGAGGGTCATGTGGGGTCGTTTCATGGACCTCGACTGGGACTTGATGATGGCCAGGAGGGTGATGAGGTTTCCGATAACGGTGACCACGCCCAAAACAGCGGTGATGAAACCCAGGACTGGGTTAGTTAGCGGCTCCGTGAATTGGTTGAGAAGAGTTGTGTTATTCATATCAGCTTCAACCTGAGATAAGTTGTCAGCCGTTACCTTCTAGCATACACTACAATAGCATAGAGTGTTCGGCACTCGGCAGCGAAAATGACAAAAAGGGCCGTGGCCGTATCACTGAATCAGTCATTGGTAACAGCCAAAGAGGGGAATAGATATCCAATTTATCCATGCATAGTGCTTCAACAATCAAATCAAGCGTCAAAACCTTACGAAGCATGACATTTTAGAGTTTCAATGTCAAGGAAAGTGCTGATGAATCAAATCAATCACGTTTGTAAACTGTATCGGTAGCTGAACTGGCGAATAGTACAAATAGCAGCTACCTCTATACCCAGATTCGGGGGCTGGCAATCAAATTAAATCAGCTGGAACATGAATACGTGCTGGTATCAAAACAACGACCGTATCGCGATTGTGTGAAATTGACGGAAAGAAGAGAAATTCAAGATATTATGCCATAAATATGCCATGTGACACGCCATGTATAGGTTCCGATAAACAATATATTTTACCTATCATATTTGACCTACAATATGAGTAATGAGTATTATCGAGTTAAACTATAGAACTATGTGTCATTGTGTTGGAGTTTTATGTCGCGGTCACGTGGTGTGAACAGAACAGAGAACACCACGGTTCACGATTCACACATTGGGTCTACAGAACTAGTGCAGCAGTGCTGAACTACAGTGGTACCTGCCTGCTACAGTGTGTCGTTTAGACTACAGAACGGGAGTGGCCGAATTCATTGTCACCTCATGAAACAATAGCCATTATCATTGATAACCGTTATCAGTTATAGCTGACAACCGTTATCAGTGATCATTGACTACCGTTATCGGTGATAACGGTTATCATAGATAGCAATCTATCGATATCCGCTATCACTGATGATAAGGGTTTGGAGTGAGGAGATCGTTATTGCAAATTCGAACAGTTCATTGAAGTGATGCCCGCTGATACAATACTAAACAGTCGATACAATGGTATCAGTTCCGTCTATGAAATAGGTACATTAGATAGGTTCTGAGAAACGAGTATGATTAATGATTATCACTGCTATTACTGTGGAGTATAATAGGTCTGTCTAGCACCGTGCTGCAAAGTACGTGTTGCTCTAAAACGATGCTAAGTGACAATGTGTGATCAGTAATGAAGCTATTNGTGTGTGTGTGTGTAACTCAAGGTGTGTCGGTGTGAGTGTGTATAACATTGTTACAAGGTGTGTGTTGGGGGTATACTGTCATTTTACACGTTGACTAAAATAGTAACGGTGGTTCAGTTGTTAGTTTCTATTGCAACAGAGTGGTGGAATAACTAAATAAACTGTACTTTTATCGCAAAAAAACAAAAGCGTATTCTGTCTCAAACTCTTCCACAGAATATCACTGATTTCCATCAACCATCGCGCATCTAAAATCATGTATTTCCGCACGTCTGACAAAGTAGTTAGTAAATTATTTCCATCTTACAAAAGTGCCCACTCATCAACACTGATGCATGAAGTCTTGCCAAATGCCATATCGATCATCCGGTGGCCGTGCTATTATAGTAGGGCTATCCTCTGTAATAATAAGCTGCCCTAAGCTGCACTGCGTCGTACTGCAATCATCACAGGCTGGTATTTGGTCTTCTTCCTACTTCGAGTTGGATCAGAATTTTTGGGTTTCTTCATCTTTGGATATCGACCAAATCAGTAGCAATATCCGAGGAAAGTGCACCTCACATGTGACCCGCTTGGTACATACCCGCTGATACAATACTAAACAGTCGATACAATGGTATCTGTTCCATCAATGAAATAGGTACATGAGCTAGGTTCTGAGAAACGAGTATGATTAATGATTATCACTGCTATTACTGTGGAATATAGGTCTGTCTAGCAACGTGTCGCGAAGTACGTACTACGTATTGCTCTAGAACGATGCTAGGTGACAATGTGTGATCAGTAATGAAGCTATTTCGGAGAGTTGTCGATGGCTGTACTGCGAATTATTATTTCTTCTCCGAAAACACGCACACAGTCTGTGCCACTCATGACACGCAGACACACACATGCACACATTGCCACAAATACAGAGACACACTCTCACACACACACACACACACACACACACACACACACACAGACATGACTACATGCTAGACCACTGGATCTATATTTACAGAAGCTGATAATATCTATGGTGGTCCTGAAATGAAGAAATTACCCCGACAAGCAATCTTCTGCATCTAGAAGATGAATAAAGGCATCTTCAATTTGCACTGCTTTACTGAGGACACATGTGTGTGATCACAAAGTTTTACACCGAGACAGCTGCACCATGGACTCAATCTACATTCCCCAGCAGTTGACCCCGTGCTAACACGAGTCGCAGTGATATTCCCAGAACAAACGTAGGGGCGTACAAATCCCGGGAGAGGGCAATGTCAATCCGGAAATTTTCACTACTGTAAAAAGGAACTCGAAAGCCATAATAGCTCCCTAAGTGGCACCAGATATATACCTAACAGCTCACTTAAGAAGATGATTGGCAGGGACGGATGAGATGTCTAATCACTCATGGACTACAATGTAGAGGTATCCCGGTATCAGAAGAGGGGTGAATCTCATAGAGCAGAGATAACAGCTCATGCAGAGAAATGGGTGATAGGTAAAGCAGCTGATGATGAGTCGAATCAGGGATCACGTGACTGAGATTCATTGCAGCACACATGCTGCGGCCACGTGCACTGGACAAGAGAGGGGAGTTTTACAGTATTATGAGATTAAAACCACACACACACACATATATATTTCTCAGCGTATTGTACTGATAATAATGTCTGTATGGGGGGAGAGGATGAGTGAATGTGTATGTGATCAGGCTTCCTGACTTCTCAGGGAGGGAGGAGCGCACAAGTGTGTTACGCATAACAAATGTATTATGAGGGATGCTTGAATAATGAATAGTGCTACTTTTATAGTTCTACTTAAATGAGGTTGTCTACTTAAGTCGGTAATAGTCGTTAAGACGAAGGGTTCTATTATAGATATCTCAATCTACTATGACATAAGTGATGGCTAGAGAAGTGGGATACCTACTGTAACACGAGTTTGGCTATTTCAACGCTCACAGGTTGAGCAGAACACAATATTTGAGAAGGTGTTCTAATACGTTACGAAATATTAATGGTTAATAAGTGGCAGCTTTCTTAGAAACTAGCAGGACCCGCGGCCTCTGGCCTCTGTCACTCTGATCTCTTATACAGGGCTATCATATTTTTCTACCTCTTCTATTGCAACTATTCACTATTAATTATTGCAATTCACAATCTGTCCGGATGATAGAGATAAATAAGAGCCGGCGATACTCTGCCAAATGGAACTGCTAACATATGCCAGCCGATGCCAGCGATAATTTGCAAAATTGTGTGTCAACTCAGAGGATCTCACTATCAAACTCCATGTGACATGATTATGGTAGTGGTGTCGCGAAGGCAAATGACATCAGGAGTCGGTGGCACCAGACGAACATGAGACTAACGTCGCCGCTGCAGCTCCCTATAAGAGCGCCACTAAAGCGCCACTAGAACTAACAGGAAAATAGTAAGAAAGGTTACAGATCCCAAATGCCAAATCGCAGACGATGTCGTAAGAGCTCATTCATTGAACGGACAAAAGTGGACATGAATTACCCGTGACCAGTGGAATGTTTCCCTATTCCACGGTTCATTATTATTGTAAAATGCCTATTGTACACATCGCATACTGTCTGGGTTAAAATTCGATAAAGCAAACATGCCACCAAGCATGAACTACATAGACTACATAGACCACCAAGCATGACCTGCAGACACTGTACCTATGTAAAGGGAGTCAGTAAAACGCAAGAAACTGGCACAAATATAGATGTTGAATACAGGTTGTAGGTACGAACCTGTTTAAATGAAGGTAAATCATCAAAGAGCAAAATGTAGCACCCTCTATACGAACCTAAAGACCTTTTAGAATGTCTAGCATTCTAAAAGTCGCAAAGTAATGAATTAATTGAACACGCTTTTTTACTCCAGTCAACTATAAGAAAGCAGAGGAATACGTTTGGACGTAACACAATATACAAGGTAGTAGCGTACTACGTTACAATGTTACCCTACTTATTTGGGAACGTGTCCCCCCCCCCTCCGTCTAAATTGTATGCAACCACCACCAGATTGAACACAGCTGCACGGCAAGAGCTAACAAGACATACCTAGTGATCTGTTATAGTGGTCTAGTTTTAGGTCACGTTCACATAGTATGCTGTCATGTGAAATTAGGCGGTAGTCACGGAATGCGTGTTTCAAATCTGATCAAGCACATTGAGCTGACACTGTCTCCCTTTCTCTTTCTCTACAGGAATACTCCAGTAAAGCTACAGTTGAGGATGGCTATTTCTGGGAAATGAGGAAATGAAATACAATGTCCAACTGGGAAATGAGAAAGCGCACCGTTCTAGAGATAGTGTCGCTGCAGTGACGTTCTAGTAGCGCTGCAGTGACGTTACCATGTGTCGCTGCAGTGACGTTACCAAGTGTCGCTGCAGCGACGTTCTATTAGCGCAGTATTGACGTTACGGGGGCGCTGGTCTATACAGTAAACTACGGTGGATTGAAACAAGGGCTGATGATGACGGCAATTGACAGATGGTCGATATCTGTTTCGTGAGAGAACCTATTCTCATAATCTTATCAAGTTAAAAATACTACGATATGACGTGTCAGGAAGGAGCTCCGTGTCGTGAAACATGTGTCATAATATGACAGACACGCACGTTGCAACAACACACACACACAAACACGCACACACACACACACACATAACACA
>CAMPET010000117.1:162625-176949 GCA_946803715.1 Beroe ovata
AGGGAGTCAGTGAGGGAGGGAGGCAGGTGAGGAAGAAGGGAGGGAGGGCCGTGATTGTGAATGTTCCGTGGAATTTTCTGCACCATCAAAATACATCCGTTTTAAGATCGCTCTTTGATGAAATCAAGTTGATTTGATAGCCTTATTTTCGATTGCGGTAATTTTTTATTGCTCTCTGTTCTTAAGAAATATTCAGGCATGAACAGAATAAGATAATATCATGCGATTACACAGACCTATACTATGAAGTCACGAGGTAATTAACGAGTGATGTCATGACAAATACCTGGTGAAAAGGTTACTGATCTTCTCAATAATGAGTATTCCCACGGGCGGAAACACGAACACGGGTATCGGCATGATTACACGTGACAAGGCTGTGTAGAGGATGGCGTGACGCGCGGCCACGTGCGACACACCAGCACTCGATCCATCAGCGTTAAACACTTCTATTCCTGGGTGCAAAAGTTTGATGAGACAAATTAAATAACAACAAAAACGTATGTGAGATAGTACCTACCCAACTTAGTTAACAACATACTTCTCAGGAATTAATCATCGAGACTTGTAAAGGAAAGCGAGTAATATTGTTGATACTAATTAGGTACTACACATTATCGGGACTATTAACCGTTGAAGAATTCCCCGTTTCTCATAAGAATGAGGTTGAGAGTGTTGGCAGAAGCAACAGCCGGGAATGGTAGGAATGTTCCCAATGTTCTCTTAAGTGACGTACTGATTCTGAGGAGTACTGTGACAGCGTGACAACTATTCGTAATGTTACCATGACAACTATTCGTAATGTTACCATGACAACTATTCGTGATGCAACCCAGATAACTAGCAATTATGGTTACGTGAAACAGTAAACTTTTGAGTTGTCTCACTATCAACATTCATTGATTGAATAGACATGTTTTTAAGTGTTACTATGTTCGTGTCCTTATTAACGAACCTGGGCGAGTTGGCGATAGCATTACGCAGGACGGAGGCCACAGTAACAGCCGCCCCCACAGCCCCCACATAGCCACCAACCATTTGCGCGGTACTTGTTTTCAAACTAGCGTTACGGTTACAATAGTTAAAACCTGGATTGATGAAAATTAGATTACTATAAATGACACGATGAATTCCCACTAAATTCTTCCATGGTTATCAGGGATCGTTCAAATAAATGACTATAAAACTCTGACACGAATAATTAAGTATTTAGTTACCCACCTGCGTTAATACTCTGATTCACGACTTGGTAGAACGACCCGAGGAGAGCTGAGTTACCAGGCATTACCATGAGAGCACAGACTGGTACACTGGCTAGGATCATACCAGGCATGGAGAAGACGGCGGGTACCACGTGGCCAGTGTCTGGGTGAATGCGGGCGTAGACGGCGTACTGTGCCCGCCATATATCCTTCACTGAGATGGCGGGATATTAATGAGTGCCACCTATAATTAACTATTGGAAATGGAGTTATCTAAGCCGAATCACTGCGGGAGTGCGGGAGGGAGAGTAGCAAATGATCTCATCTTTCTACGCCGCGCGCCTAGACTTGTGGTAATGTGGCACTCGTCCCTTGGTCACCAGGAATCTGACGTCGAGAACTAATGTCTCCTAGAACTCAATCGTAGTAATCATAGTTTCTATAAGAAAATAAACGCCGAAAAAAGCCGCGCAATAAGGTGCAGGGCCTTGAATTTAAAGGATTGATAAAGGAGCACTGGCGCGCGCGCGACCTTTCGCACGTGCAGAATAGCAGTCGCCATAGCAACATCGAATTGTAATCATTCTCAATACGCAAACGTCAGTTCGTACATTCGTTTCACTGATACGTTGCATAAACACTTACTCTTTGAAACGGGAAAATTGATCGATTTTCAAAGCAGCAAACACGACATTGATTGACATGTTTGCTCTGATCAACATTATATTCTGTGTGCTAGCGCTCAACGTCGGCACAGGTACCTATTCACCAATCACTTGAGATTTTCAGAAAATTCGATACTTCATCAATATCAACTTATCTTCTGAAAAGCGTCACAGTCCTCAATCGTGGATTAATTTCGTCACCTTCAGGTTCATGTTACGACCTAGAGTCGGATGAATTTCATGGCAATGACAAAGACTTCCATATTCTGGAGGCGGAGGTTCAATGGCCGGAGCTGATGCTGGTCGATGGAGAGGCTATGATCAACCGTCACAACTACCGAGAAAAGTTTGCCAGCCTCGAAGGAGTGAGCTTTGTTGATAATCGCAGATTCTCTCATTTGCTCTACACGGAACACGATGATATTGATGAGCAATTCCCGAGTGATAATGTGGAGAACATTGAGGAACTAGGCGAAATAAAACCAGTTTGGGATTATGAACTAAAACATGCAACTGAGTCGGAGGAACATTATCATTGGTATCCGCTGTTCATGAAGATGCAGGAATATTACCAAAATAATGGGAGGAGGGGTTTGTTCCTCCTGACAAATTGGATCCGATCCACGGATAGAGTAACTCTGAGTGTGGCGTCATTTTGCATAGTTCTTGCGAACGCGCTCATCATGCTTTCATTCTTTCGGTAAGGGTTTACAGCTATTCATGAATGAATGCCAAGTAGAAGTATAGAAACATAGAATGAATTTTCTCGCCTATTCCTTGCACTCAAAGAAAGCGTCTGAATTATCATCTGAAACAATTTCAGCTGTGTGAGGACAGTTTCAGCACTGCGGACAGTTAATGGAATTGGGAGAGAACAGATTGACGACAGACAAACTGTCATACGAGACGAGGGCATTGTTCCAACTCCCCTGAACTTAAAGAGTGATACGGACAGTTTTATACTCGATATTGGTGAAGATTGCTATGATGTGCCCGAGAAGGAGCACTTCCTGGATGACTCAAACAAAAGTAGTGAAGAAAAAGCTTGCATTGTGACGCTGGGCGTCAAAGAAATGAAACACGTTGACCCGATGGAGTCAAGACATACTGTCAAACCCGTGAAAACCGAAGAATTGGGGAACGACACATCCAACACAGCTACGTTTGACCTGGAGGAAGGTTCAGTTGAATCGGGAGCTTCATCTCAGCCGATCAACAGCTTGGCTCCTCCCCCACCATACGAATACACTCATGATAGAGAGCAGGAGGTGACGGCTCCCCCTGCCCAGATAACAACCATCCCCACATCCCTATATTGGGCAAACCAGACGGCAACTATGCCCACATCGCTATATTGGGCAAATCAAGCAGGATCAGGGTCTTCTCCAGACTACTTTTCGGTACACCACTTTGGGGGAATGGTATGATCCGGATTTTTACTGACGGAATGGCGGACAACTATCGCTATGTTTTCGCTGTGAACTTTTTCATGTTTTTAATTTTCATCATTGATTTCGTTTAGTAAGAGTATTTCGGATCGTATTATGTACACGAAAAGCTGTGAAAAATTATAAAATTCTGACAAAAACGGTGTTTTATTTTCCATATGATTATGAATGTTGGCTTGAGAATTCATCGAATTGGCCGATTCCAAAGAACGAATTATTGCTCCTTCATAAAATTTCCCCCACCGTCGCGAGAATTGAACAGATTCTAGGACTGTTGTCCGAAGCGGACTCCTGTCCGAAACGGACTCTTGTCCGAATCTCAGTTCCGAATTGGTTCCGAAAAAAGCGGACTCTTGTCCGAATTGGACTGTTGTCCGAAAACGTATCCTAACCCTAACCCTAACCCTAACCCTAACCTTAACCGGACAAGAGTCCGCCGAACGGACTGTTGTCCGAAACCCGAAAGCCATTTTATATTGCATTGAATCATTGCCATGCAAATTCGGACAAGAGTCCGCCAAATGGATTCTTGTCCGAAGCGGACTGTTGTCCGAAAACCGAAAATTCGGATTCGGACAAGAGTCCGCTTCGGACAACAGTCCGGTTACCAATTGAACAGTATCTCTGGCAAAAAGCCATCACCCGAATGAAGTTGAGTGTTCCCAGTGTTGTAATGTTCGTGAACTATCTGTTTACACGTGTCCAACTCTGACTCACTGTAGAGTAGGTACTTTGGATGGACCTGACAATATGCGAGATTTATAAACTACGACCATGTTCATCTTCAATTCTGACTTGATACAGTAGCTAATATTTCATATCATCCAGTGCAAAAATTCTGCTCACAAGAACAACGGTCGCACGAGCTAATGTGAACAGCACACCTGCGACACAACTGCGACACACGTAGGTACGAAACTCTTGTGCCTCAAGTGCGGCACAAGTACGACACAAAACTTTTTCTACCTCAATGACAGATTATACCTGAGCGATGAAATGTTTGAGTCGCCCACTCAGTGATGTCTGATCCCACCTTGGCTGACCCACATGGTACATAGCCCCACCTCTACTACAGTTGTGAGAGAGTAAGTAATCGCTAAATGAAAGTGAGAAACAAACTTCTGAAACTGTGATGAAATTCATTAGGTCAGGTGAATTGAACAAAGTCAAGTCAAGAACTAACGAGACAGAGAAAGCGGATCTTCTTCAATAAACTAATAATACCGAATATTGTATGGAGTGAAATATTACGTATTCAAAAATATTTCGCATTAAAAAGTAAAAAATGGTCTATCTGATTGTTCCCTATCTGTTTTTAACCAAAAATTGGTTAATTTAGTGTTTTGAACACAAGATTAGGTATGAATTCTAGTGTTTTTCTCCTCATTTCTTCATTTTCTGTCTCTCTTCGCGCTGAGCATGGTTTTTCACCCAGATGTTGTTAGCCTCATATCCCAGCCAAGTTGCAGCTATGTGACAAATGGTTGTCACTTTGCTTTCTACCGTCCTGGAGGGCAAAGTGATACAATAGTGAAGTTTATAACAGCTGATATCATGCGCAATGCTCACGGGCATATCGGTGAACTCTATCGTTCAGTGCAACAATCCAACCATTAAGTGAACCTCCGCGTTTCTCGGAAATCGCACATAAAATGTAAACCCCACCAATCATAATTAACCTGTAGTAGTGAACATTAGCCCAGATATAGCACGCGAATGTTGCCCAGACAAACACACGGTTAGTAAACACTGGATCAGCCGGTGAATGTACCCAGAGTCGGTATGCAAAGCCGATCATAGCACACCACACCCCCGATATCCCTACACAGTGGATCAACAGACAACAACCTGAAATAATGGAATTATATATAACTGGTGAAGTTGTTAAAGCGTAAAAATACTGTTTCTCACAACTTGCTGAGCTCAAATTATTTCGACATAATCGAGTAGAAACAGAAAGTCTGAATTGTAGTAGAAATGCGAGGGGAATTATAGGATGAGTGGAAGAGTGGACATAGCGCTCAGATTTCATTGTATTGTTGACAGAAGGTTTAAGATAAGACGGGAGTTTAATTTCTAAAAAAATTGGAGTCATTTGAGGAACAGACCTAACTGATACAAGCTGCGAAATACAAGATGAGGTTACTTTTGAAAAGTCGCCAATTAAGACAATCATCTCTATCATATGAACTTTGAAGTAACTAGCAGGACCCGCGGCCTCCGGCCTCTGTNAATGTACCCAGAGTCGGTATGCAAAGCCGATCAGAGCACACCACACCCCCGATATCCCTACACAGTGGATCAATAGACAACAACCTGAAATAATCGAATTATCTATAACTGGTAAAGTTGTTAAAGCGTAAAAATACTGTTGCTCATAAGTTGTTGAACTCAAATTATTTCGAAATAATCGAGTAGAAACAGAAAGTCTGGATTGCAGTGGAAATGCGAGGGGAGTTATAGGATGAGTGGAAGAGTGGACATGGCGCTCAGATTTCATTGTATTCTTGACAAAAGGTTTAACTGTTTAAGATAAGACGAGAGTTCAATTTCTAAAAAAAATTGGAGTCATTTGAGGAACACACCTAACTGATACAAGCTGTAAAATACAAGATGAGGTTACTTTTGAAAACACGCCAATTAGGACAATCATCTCTATCATATGAAGTAATTAGTAATTACCTATTTGCACTGTAAAGAGAATGTAGATGCAAGCAGCAGTGAATGTACAGAAGTTGGGGATAGTGTTGAACACACGTAACACTGTACAACACCAACAGCAAAGGGCAAGCAGGAGCATACCGTAGTTTATCTGTAGGGAGAGGTGGGTTTAATAAATGTAACATGTACATTGTACCTATATAATATATATACAGTGATGGGTAGAAACAGAAACAGTAAGGCGTGTAGACTGTAGAAATGGGAAAGGCTCATGTGCTCTACCACATGTCTCGATAATGTTCACCTGTATATCGTTAGTATTTCCACCATATGTCACAATGTCCACGACCATATCCATGTAATAGTTTAGAGTATCCATCATGGCTGAATCATGAGGATATTAGTTACAGGGGGAAGTAAAGCTGACTGAAAACTTTTGTCTTGATTTTTGAGATTTTATGCTGTATGAGTAATGAAACTAGGTGCGACTGATCTATTAGCATCACTCAAGATAGAAATATACAACAGCTAACTAGCAAGAAACATTTATCCAAACTATCACAAAATACAAAATTCTGAACCATCTGACTAATTTAAGTTATAAAAAGGTCACAATAAGTTCAATGAAATGCTATGGATAAAAAGATTGTACAGACAGAGGTATAGAAAGTAGGATGATACATTTCATCCCTTCAAACCATCACACAATCCACATTGATATTAACAATATTTACAGATTACCCCTATTCTCCATTGATAAGGCAGTCATTCGCCAGGATAACTTTCCGTCCCTGGAGATCTTGAACCTCTCTCCAGTTATTGAGGATTTTACTTTCACCCTCTCCTGTTGCCATTGTTCTCAGTTTGTTGAAGATAGACTTAGCCAAATTCACTTCTAGAGAACGATTATTGTACTATATCACCGAATAATAAATCAATTAAAAGCAGTTTTTTTGGTATAAATTCATAATTTTGAAGACTTACCACTCTTGAATAAAATCCATGTCACACATTCATTATAGTTAGGTGTGGTCAGAGAACCCAAATATGAGAAATAGGACCTATCTTTGGGAAGTGCTGACTCAAGCTTCAGACTTTCTGCTACCTCAATTTTGCTTCCTTTTATCTAAAATAGTCAAAGAATGAGCCTTGACAGATATCCAGATCCTAAATTAGTCAATTTACTCTTTCATATTTCAATTGAGTGGGTACCTGTGTTTTACAAAAAGCTGAGAGCATGAAACGATTGTTTCAGGTAATGCTATAGACTATAGAGCATATCATTTACCTGTGGAATGTCACCAAAAAGTTCAGGCATTACATTGTCAAGTGCATCATCAGATTCTTTAAGTAGGACACCAACTACAGCTAATCCATCATGTTTCATAACTGCTTCTTCCATGGCATCATATTTTTCATTTTTGAACACATAATGAAGTTCAGCACTTGACATTATTCCATGAATGGTATGTTCAGATCCTGTGGAAAGAAATTATCAGTGCTTTTGATAATTGATATGAAAATGATGAGACTTCAAGCAAAGATTTAGGAACTCATTTTCTTACCGACATCAGGTTTATTTCCCCAGTGAAAGTGGAACTGCTGAAGCAAATAATTGGAATCTAAAGGTCCACCACTTATGACACCATCAACAAAGCTCAATGTATCAACATGGAGGCAATATCCAGTATTTATGGAGGAGGGCCTTGAATTAGTTTTGAAGTCAATCTTGAGGGGTGATTGAAAGTTGCTTGAGGTAGCTTTTGTTATGTTGATAGGTGATTGTCGAGGTGCACCAGGCTGATGGCCAAAAGAGCTAACATTCTTACCACAAAGATGAAAACCATTTTTTGAACCAAAGGAACTTTTCTGTATATGTTGAACAAATCTTCCAAGAAACATGTCCTCCTAAGTGATACCATCACAATTAGTAAATCTATAAAAGATGTCCAAGAAGAATTTTTCTTTTTTGAAATTTGTGAAGTGAATCCATAAGAGGATTCATTTGCCGTGACACATTTGCCGTGTCTACTGTCTGGATGCGTCACTCATGCCATGAACCTTGACACATGATCATTTGATGTTTGGCATAGCTTTGTTGATCGATACTTGTCTATATCGATCATGGTAAACCCTGCAAAAGGCAAATAACAGTTTGCAAAAAAAGGCTGGCAAAAAATTCATTGCTCATGTGCTATAAATTTTCCTGGGACAGAGAATTTTTGAAATCAGCTGGCGCTCGTGTCAGCTTAGCTTAGCATCGCCAAATAATTGAATAAATTGATGATAGATTGGCTGTCGAAGATAGCCCATTAGCCCCTGCGGCCTGCAGGCCTTAAATGTCGAAGGTAGCCCCTCTACAGGTAGCCTCTCTACAGGTCGAAAGTAGCCTCGAAGGTACAGGTCGAAGGTAGCTGTAGCCCCTCTACAGGTCGAAGGTAGCCTTGTCAGATGTTACCTGACCTGTTTCTCGCGCACGCGCGCCTTCATCGAACTCGAAGGCCGATGAAGGCGCGCGCGCCGCGCGCGAGAAACTGAGGTCAGATAAAATCTGACAAAGGTAGCCTCTCTACAGTCCACAATAAAATTTATCATTTTCCTAGCTGCTAGCATGCAAGGCTCGGCTGACCGCGCGAGAATAATTTTGCGCGCGCAAGATTATATTCTCGCGTCGCTAGGGCAATAGGTGCATGTGCAACGTTGCGCGCCCTTGTTCTACTCAGTGAACTGAAAAGTCGTAGAAACTGCACGGGGACGCGCAGTGCAGCGCGCGCGGAGTATTTGGGTCAGATCACGCAGCGCGGGAACAGCAAAGCAAAAGAGCATTGCATCGTTAGACAAATGATAAATTTAATCGTAAAGGTTTCTACACCGTTGGCGTCGCGGCGCAAGCAATTGTGATTAGATTCCGCCGCGCAATCTTAATGATATTCGCCATCTTCAATTTTTGCCCTTTGGCCTTCATGCCAAGGGAAAAAATCCCGCCAGCGACCAGTTTGTGAGCTTGCAGTACTGCAATAGCATATGTCAAATTTTATCTGACCGCTGTTCATCGAAGGCTCTGCGCTAGGCGCCTTCATAGCTCTGAAGCAGAAGTGGCTTCGTCAGGATGAGGAAACTGAAAGCGATGGCATCCGCATAGTGATAGAGTAAAGGAGTAATACTTAAATACTATAACTTATGTAAATGTAATCCTAAAGTACAGAACTATATAGAACAAGATAGCAATCTGCAATAGCATAACTAATGGACCGATTTTATCATCATTCTCTTTCATTGTTGTAGTTGTACTACTACTTGTAAAACGATGAATTAAATAAATCATTATCAATATCATACATGATCATCGTTCTAAATCTAAAAGAAAAACGAAAAAAGTATCATTTTAATGTTCTACTGTACTTTAACTCTCTATCTTATTCTTAAAGTTAAATGATTACAAATTTGGCAATATAATATATCTAGTCGTAAGATAGTTTTTACAAAAGCTTAAACTACTACATTTAGCACGACTATTGTTAATGTTAGCAATAGAACAACTATTTATGCATCAGGCATCTGCTTCTTCGTCTTATTTGCTTTCTCGATCGGTCTTGAATTATACTGGAGTTGATAATTGTAGAATGTGTAAATAAACTTGAAGATCAAATAGGTATTGAAAGCTCAGGATTCAGGAACCATAATCACATTCTGCTATCGCCAAAATTTGGCAGAGTCTGGCAATTGAAGGAGCCTTGATTCCCCATTCTGACCCTATATTAATATTATCGCGCCATGTTCAACTTCACAACTCAATCACTGATCGATGCGCAAACCAGAGAGTGCCTATGTTCTCTGACTCTCCCATCTCCCCAATCTAATACGGGCAGCCGCACTGCTGGAAATAGCGCAGTCTCACGTCCTGTCCATCCTTACAATGATTGACACAGCGCTCACATCTCACGAGGAAGTCTCAACCTCGTCGCTGACCAGAGTAAACTTCATCTTCGTGTACGCCAGCTTCTTGGGAACAGGTTTGAGGGGGCCGGCGGGGGGTCGGCTCAGAAACGGGTCAATTATCTCCGATCGTCGGAGCTGATTGCACATCAGAGAGGTGTATTCGTTCCTTATCTCCCTGAAAAAAGAGTATGCCACAAATTGAAAATCAGTGTAGAACTGAAAAAAAGAATTGTGCGAGTCGACATATCCCATGATCCATGAAACAGCTAACTAAAATACGACACTAAAATGAGGGATACCCTCCCAGAGATTATGATATCCAACTAAACCTCCAATTTTTGAGATCCTCCGTTTCGTCGCTAGCTTTTTTCAGTTTTCTCAGCCACTTATTGGGGACCAGCCGCTCTGAAGTATTGAGTAGAATTATCATATGAAGTGATCTTCACTAGGATCGAAATGCATGCGAGAGGAGAAAGATTCATTGAGTTGGAGTATTGGCATTGGGGTGTTCAGTAGAAGTTGCATGAGAGATCAAGAATCAAGAATTGGGAATTTCTGATAGCTCCCTGATAACAACGGCTGTCCCATTTGTCGCATATGTGCGTTAACAGAAATTCCGAATTCGCGTAAAACATTCACCTTTAGCAGAAAGTAGCTCCAGACAGCCAATAATTTCCTCAATCTCCTTCTTAAATTCTGTGTCAAGCTCATCGGCCGCCTCCTGTAACTTTATCATTAATGTGCATACAAAATACAATGTACAATGTGTTCATTGTACAATGTACATGGTGTACAATGATTGTGTACAATTCACATTGTACATTGTACTGTATCATGTACACTGTATGCTGAACTCTAATCACAGTTCCGATTCTTATAAATCACCCGGCCTCATTTTCACATGCTACGTCACTGCTGAAATACAAACCTCATAGAATTAGTTGACTAGACTTTGTTTTTAATTAATTTAAATTAAATCAAACACTTCACCGCACTGCTGATAACAGTACAAACTCACACCCCCAACTTTTAGTTTTAAAACTCCGTCATGGTTTTACGCGTGCGATTTACGTAAACTGTGTGTGATCAGTGTTCAGCGTAAGTCTGTTCCATGCTATCTTCTATTTATACTGAGTTCATGAAAAATATCTGCCATTTGGACTGGACTCATGACATCATAACCAATGTGTTATGAAACAGCTGGCAGACAACTACCGGGTTTAAACCTGCATAAGACTGGCGCCTGGCCAGAGTAGATGGCGGCAAACGGACTTTTACCCGTGCAAATTACAATGACAGGCACATATTGGCGCAGTCTCATTGCTCGACGCTCGCGGTATCTAATCAAACTCCCAAAATGTGTACCTAAAACAATCGTGAAAACTCGATTTGCCTCATGATCAGATATCGGTATCTCATTCGGAAATATCAATATGCAGTGAGATATTATGATCTCCTAATATCCTGATATCATGGATAATGGATATATATATCCACTGACCACATGTATATAGCTCAACAACGGACTCATGCGGACTGACGATGCTTGCCACAGTCGCCACTCTCTCCCATCGATTCTGTATACTGTTTCAAGTAGTCAGACATTTGCAACATGTTACAGTTAACCACAGCTGTAGTTAACTGTAACACAATATGTGTGTCGAGTTTTTAACAATACCACAAGATTGTGATAGTGTGTTAGAGATAGCGACATCATTCACGCAGAAAAGATATGCGCATTGTGCTGACATATCAAAACGGGGTCAATAGAAAGTACATTCAAGATGGAGTTCATCATATTCAAAACTTGGATGATTGTGGATTGGTTTGCATTCGAGGCATTGAAAAGAGAAGAAACTTCTCAAGGTATAGGCCTATCGATGCTGCACTTAGATTTATCTGGCTGGTTTTTGCTAAGTATTACAGTGGTGGCAATCATTTTTTGATATCGTGAAATCAGTTCACTTTAATCATGATAAAAGTACATTCCAGAATATCAGAATGCTATCAGTCAGAATGCTATCAGTCAGAATGCTATCAGTGATTATGGAGTATCAGTGGTATAATATCTGCCCGCTTTACAAATGATATGCGGCGCGCGTGTTACAGCCTGCACCAGGCCCCATATAATAATGCTGTTTAATACAGCACGCATACTACTATACTGCTTGTGAGGGAGTTTAAATACATCAAATAGAGACTAAAATAGAGACATTTTACAGTAGTGATTATATAATGCACATGACAACTCGTTCAAACCAACAGTCAACACATCTGTATTCCATTCTACTCTAGAGTCATGACAAAACAAGCCTCACCTACAAGCAAAGTCTCATCTACAATTATCATTTATTTGTACACAATTAGAGATTGGGAGGCATGATAATGATATCCACAGATCTCGAAATAGATTCAAAAGGGCGTGGTCCAACTATAACTATAGTGTTCTAGAACGTACCTTATTCATAGCAGTGTCATCGAAACTGGTCCTGGCTTTCTCATTAGTCTCCGTCTTTTTCAACGCCCGTCTTTTCCCAGTTCCATTTGCTACAGTAGCCATTTCCTGAAATTGAGACACACTAATCAGCGAGACATACAGTATAAGTGAGACATACAGTATAAGTGAGATTGGTACAGTATAAGTGAGACACATTGTAAGTGAGACACAGTATAAGTGAGACACAGTGTAAGTGAGACACAGTGTAAGTGAGACACGCTGAGTGAGTCAAAAACTGAGACACTGTTCAAGTGAGGCACGCTATCCACAGAATGAAAGAGCGTACATCACACGTTCTCAACATCACAGTGAAAGAGTAAGTACTGGTCCTATATGATTGGAACACGTTGCCTCAACGTGTTTACACGTCACATCATGTGTCGAATGGGACAAATGAGTGAGTAGAATGAGGTAGCGTATGTCACATACTATTCATATATCAATTGCCCATGGACCCTCAGTGCAAAGGTGATAGACATTGATACTATCATTGATACAATAAGGTAACTTCCTCAACATCATAAGTAGGTAAGTAAGTAAGTAGGTAAGTACACAATAGTAACCTATCTTCTTAGGTGGCTTCACTCATCTAACCTATTCAGAAGTTTTAACCTTCAACTATAATAGTGTATGAGCAAACATAGGAATCAAAGTATCCCTCAACATCTGTCAACTGAAAGCACGCCAGTGTGTAACAAGTACAGTCACTCAAATAAACATTATTCCATCGCCAAGTTCCATTCTAATTCGTGCCAGTCGGTGCCTAGGATCGCACTTTGCACCACATCTCGTCATGCAAGCTACGGTTTAAACTACGGAGATATATGCTGGAATATATAGAGATCATTACAAAATATGGATCATAAGCTGCTGGAGCGAGAAACTATAGTACAGTTTCCAGCATCATTAGAGGAGGCGGCTAAAGTAGCGGCGGAGACGATGATAAACTACTCGCGCACTCACACAGACACAACTGTCGTATATACCGCCAGCAATCACCGAAATCGGTCAAAGAATCGTGCCGCTTTGAGTTGGACCGATTATCTGAAAATCAAGCACAAACACACGCACAAATAAAAGATAAAATACGATAATTCAAATCAATTTTAAACCGTGTTTAGTACCATATATCAAGGACAGTTAAACATGATAATATGTAAATTGGGGGGATAATAACAACGATTACAGGCTACGAAATATCAGATCAGAATTTCCGAATCGCGACAATCGAATAAAATTTGATCACAGTTTATGCGCGCGCCGGCCCGAATAAAGCTGTCATGAATATCGTGAGGAGTAACATAATATTAGCATGTCATTTAAACATGAATCAGTAAGCACGTGCCTGGTCATTGATCACGTGTTCATAGCGAGCCAGCACAGCGGCCACGAACATTGGCCATGCGATAGATATCAGTCTGAGAGACACATCATATTGCGATATATAGTTCCGTGGAAGTTGGAACTGGACCGAGAAAAATTGATAGCGTAGTACATGGATTATTTTTTGGCTCGAAAAGTCAGCTGCAAAAGTTATTTCCATTACGGCACTCAATTTGACCACGCTCAAAAACTTGTAACTGCGGCAACATCACTGCGACTTTTGCTTCGACAATCGACAATGAGCGATTTTAAAGATATACGAATTTAAAACAATTTTCACAACTTTTATTCGTCCTGATATTATTCATCATGTAGCTACTTATTTCATCTATAGCCTGTATAAAAGAATTGAGAGTAACTTGAACGTCAAAGGGGGGTTTAAATATAGTGTGTGTGTGTGTGTGTATGTGTGCGTGTGCGTGTGTGTGTGTGTGTGTGTGTGTGTGTGTGTGTGTGAGTGTTTGTGTGTGTGTGTGTGTTGTAGAGTGTTTTGAAAATAGAGTTTTGGTGGGGGGGGGGGGGGGGGGGG